>JAJOOS010001180.1:0-53297 GCA_029582725.1 Solanum chiquidenum | reverse complement strand
ACGTCGATTGGGTCCGTCGATCTAGTCTACCCGACAGGGCTTCACTAAAATGAGCATAACTTTTTACTCGGAGGTCAGAATTAAGAAAACTCGGCGGCGTTAGAAAGATAATTCAATTATATATCATATCATAGTTCATGGGACACACAATTAATTTTGTACTAAAATTTATGACCATCTGAAATAGACCCATTAACAATTTTCAGCTAACTGGTTGTTGACTCTCATCTACGGTCAGACCTACGGACCGTGGATCAAATGACGGTCCGTGCTGGTCGACCGTAGTTTGTGTCAGAGGCTGGGCAAAGGAGTTCTCGATCCACGGACACAGACCACGGTCGTGGTCTGATCTACGGACCGTAGGTCTGTCCGTGAGTCGGGACTTAGCCGATTTTCTGACTGAGTTTTGGAGAAGTTTTCTGTCACGAACCACGAACCTGCAGGACGGACCGTGAGTCCATCTACGGTCCGTGGATGGTGTCCGTGAGTGCCACCTGTAACACCTGTAATAAAAAAAATATCTCTATTTTCGAATACGGGGTGTTACATAAACTTAAGTGAGAAAATCTTTCAACCTAATGAATCCTTATGATAGAAAACTTTTCACAATTGTGTTCTTAGCTGTATGTGAGAAAAAAATTCACAATAACAATATCTATATTTTACTCTCAAATCATCCTCAGATCATTTACATCAACTTCATAAAAGCATGGATATCTTCATAAATTCATAAGTTCATAGTTCATGAGTTTCATCAGGTGTTCATAGTCTAAAATCATGGATCATGCACGGGTTCATATGAATTCATCTCAATATCATGTAAATACTTTCAATTCATGCATTAGAATATAAGAAGCAAGTAATTGAATCATAATTGAAAAGAACCCATGAAGATGGAATAAATCCCTTACTTTGAATTGAGAATCTAACTTGCAAAAGTTGAAGATTTTAGGAACCCTATGGAGGACAGGACTCGATAGGTGAATACTAACATATCTTAGTAATCAATGCCCAAAATCTATGGTGAATTGAGAGTCTTGAAGTGAAACCCTAGCTTCCTCTTCCTTAGCTTTAGAGAGGATTTTGGGGGTGATCTTCGAGGGAAATTTATAAATTAGGTGAATGATTTATAATGGGTAGTTTTAGGACTTAATTCACTTATATTGGTCTTTAAATAGGGGTTAAAATGACATAGCTTAGGTACTGAACACATAGAGAAAAGACCAAAATAACCCTAACTTTAAAACTGATAAGTGAGCTTAGATGGACCCTTAAACAAATCATTTAGGGCTTGATGGACCGTTTAGGGAACCATCCAGGTGGCCCCTTCTCTGGGCTGCCCTAAATAGTTGGGCTACTGTCCTTAATTGGATGTACACCTTTCACCGTCCGTTTAGGGAACCGTCCAGGTTACTCCCAATCCTGGCAGCCCTGGAGGACCAATCCACTTTCCTTAAATGGTCAGTGGTGCCTTAAATGGACCATTTAGTGTCTCATGAAGGGTCCCTATCCTGTTTTAGGCTCGTGACGTGCCTGTTAACTCACTTTTTACCTTTTCAAAGTCTGGGGTGTTAAAATATGATGACTCATGATTACGACATTATAGCACTAACCTTTGGAACCTTAGCCATGTTTCATGGATAGGTTCACTGTCAATTCTCTTACAATTTTGGTTGATGTCCTTATGTATCACCATCTTCGGAGGAAAGAATACCTCAGTTAACTCATACCAAGTAGTGATCGAGTCCCGTGGTAGTTCAACCAACAATTTTTAGGCCTCCCCCATCAGAGAAAAAGGAAAAGGCCTCAATGGAATGGACTCTTAGGTGATGTTCTTGAAAGTGAATAGGCCGCATACATCCACAAAGTTGTGAATGTGATCATGGGGATCCTCATGAGCAAGAACCCCAAACATTCCTTTTATTTGCAGTAGTTGACGCATGGTTCATGTTACATGAAATATAGCATTCTCCATAGTTGGGGGTAACCGGATAATTCTCATACTTCCTATGACATTGAAATTCACATCATCTAAAATTTCCACATTATCATTATGACCATGTTAACTAGAATCATTGTTTTCAATGACACTCATGTCATCACCTAAAAAGAAAAAAATAATGAAACAAATAATAAGAGTATTCCACTACACAAAATTAGTTCACAAAGGCACTTCATTAAAAGAATTCTAAACACCACTCCTCGACAACGGCACCATTTTTGATAATGCTCAAATTACTTGAATTGTAAACCCATTAAACAAGTAAGCGATCATAAGCTTCAGGTACAAAACTAATAAAAGACGTGAATTTTGTACCTAATATAAGTCATAGTCTGTTAAGTGTTGGATACATGCTTGAGAATGGTTTCAAACTTATCTTTGAAATCAATTATTGTCAAATCAAGGATGAAGATGGAAAAACTTATCCAAAGTAATGATGAAGGGAAAGATATTTACACTGGATCCTTTAGTGCATGAGCTAAAATCTTATTTTGCAACTAAGATCAATGCAGAACTTTGGCACAAAAGGCTTGAACATTTCAAACTTGAATTTGTAAGGAACCTACAGAAAAATGATCTAGTTCGAGGGCTACCTAACCTTGAAGCTGAAATACCAGAGTGCAAAACCTGTCGATTTGTTAAACAAACAAGGCTTCTTTTCAACAACATAACTTTGAGATCTATTGAAAAACTAAAGTTAATCCACACAGATATGGCTAGTCCTCAAAGAACTCTGTCACTCATAGGGAGTAAGTATTATATAATTTTCATTCATGACTATACCATAATGTGTTGGGTTTACTTTCTTAGGTTCAAGTTAAAGGTTATTGCTATCTTCTGGAAATTCAAGTGGTGGAATGAAACTTAAAGTGGCTGTAAAATTCAATCTTTAAGGTCCGATAATGGAAATGAGTACACATCTGATCAGTTCAATATATTTTGTGAACAAGCTGGGATTGAACGCCAACTCACTGGTCCATACACTCCACAACAAAATGGAGTTAGTGAGAGGAAGAACCTACCATAATGGAGATGGCTACATGTTTTTTGTATGAGAAGTGTTTGCCAAAAGAGTACTGGGCTGAAGCTACGCATACTTCAATCTTTCTACTCAACATGCTTCCAACAAAAACATTAGAAGGAAAGACGCCATTTGAAATCTTGTATGGTTATAAACCTTTTTTGAAAAGTCTCAAAGTTTTGGATGCTTGTGCTTTACTTTTGTTCCACATGCTAAAAGATATAAGTTGGATAAAAAGGAGGAAGCTGGAATATTTTTGGGTTACACCACTGTTTCTAAGGCTTGCAGGGGTTTCCAACCTCATACAAGGAAAATTCTGATAAGTAGAGATGTGTATTTCATGGAAGATGAAAAATGGAACTGGAAAGAAGTAGAACCAACATTCATTCCATATCAAAGTACAATGCTCAAGCTGAAAGAAGATGAATTGGTGGATGATATCTCGGTAAGAGGCACACACTCTCTCTTTGATATCTATCAGAGATGCAATGTGGTTGTTCTTGAGCCAAAAAAAATTTGGGAAGCAGAGAAAGATCCAAAAGGGAGAGTTGCAATGAAGGAGGAATTCACCATGATTGAGAAGAATCAGACGTGGAAACTTGTGAAAAGACCTAAAGACAATAAAGTGATAGGAGTGAAGTGGATTTTCAAAACCAAGTTAAATGCGGATGGCTATATCAACAAGCACAAAGCCAAACTATTTGTAAAGGGGTATGCTCAAATTTTTGGTATTGATTTTTCTGATACATTTGCTCGTGTTGCTAAATTAGAAACCATCAGATTATTGTTTGGTATAGCTGCACAAAATGGTTGGAAAGTGTTTCAATTGGACGTTAAATCTACATTCTTGAATGGCTTTCTTGAGGAGGAAATTTATGTTGAGCAACCTGAAGGATTTGCAGTCAAAGGGCATGAAGATGAAGTGTATCAACTTAAGAAAGCTTGGTATGGATTAAAGTAGCCACCAAGAGCTTGGTACACTAGGATTGATGAGCATTTGGTTCAACTGGCCTTTAGTGAAACTACTCTCTACATTAAAGGTGATGATGTTAATTTTATTTATATTTCACTATATCTATATGATTGACTAGGTACTTGAAGTAATAATGAACTTGTCAAGAAATTTAAATATGCAACATACTTTTGAGATGGAGGATTTGGGAGAAACGGTGTATTTTCTAGGAATGGCAATAAAGCAAGAGCAAAATGAAGTGTTCATCTTTCAAAAGAAGTATGCGAAAGACATTTTGATAAAATTTAGAATGGAAAATTGCAAAGAGACGACTACTCCAATGTGTCAGAGGGAGAAGTTGAGTAAGAATGATGAACCTGAAAAAGTAGAGGAGACTCTTTTATATGTTGTAAGTCTTCTATCTAGATTAACTAACTGTGCAACTTACACTCATTTTAGAGCAGCTAAAAGGGTGATAAGATATGTTAAGGGAACATTGAATTTTGGAATCAAGTTCTATGCGAAAAAGAAGTATGTGTTGCAGGGGTATTCTGATAGTGATTGGGGTGGCTCTTCTGATGACATGAAAAGTACTTGTGGTTATTGTTTTAATCTTGTTTCAGGAGTATTTTCTTGGTGTTCTAAGAAGCAAGATATTGTTGCACAATCAACGGCTGAAGTTGAATTCAGAGCAGCAACAACTGCTGCAAATCAAGCCTTATGGCTTAGAAATGTGCTACTTGATATTAATTTAAAGCAAGAAAACTGTACATAGGTGCTTGTGGATAATCAAGAAGCTATTGCTATCTCAAATAATCCAATTTTTCATGGAAAAACCAATCATTTAAATATCAAATTATTCGTTCTCAGAGACGTGCATAAAGAAGGATTTGATGGGTTAAAGTACTGCAAGACATATCTTCAACTGGCAGATATTTTTACCAAAGCCTTGCCAAGGAGCAAATTCGAATTTCTCTAATAAAAACTTGGAATTTGCATCAATTGAAGAAAGGATGAGTGTTTATTAATTGCCTCAGTTATTGTAGTAATTAGTCAATAGAAGTTGCTGAATTTTATCCTACTTTTTAGCCATCTTCAACATTTTAAGTTAGTTGATGTTTTATAGGAGTTAAGTTGCTATTTTTAAGAGTTGTTTTATCATGCAATCATGTGCAAGGTAGTTGCTTAGATATAGATCATCTTTCCAACAGAAAATATTTTCTTCTCTTCTTCTTGCCTTTATTTTGTTTATAGAGTTGAAGTTCAGTCGAAGAACCCCTACAACTTTAATTAAAGAGACCCACTTCCAAAATCCTAAAAATTATGAGTTACAAGCTTGTTTCTCACACTACAAAATAGAAGTTTTCTACTGTACTCTTTTGGAGAAGTGACAGATCCCATTCTATGAGCAAAAAAAAAATATTTTTCTCTCCTTTCGGCTATTTATAGTTAGCCAAAAATTAGCCAAAAATTCATCAAATTTCTTAGTTTACAATGTTAGTCGTTCTCGCCGACTTGTTCTTCTTCTCGTCTTTCTTTGTTTCAGGCTTCAGGTGTTTGAACCATAGTTGGTGAGCTCAATGGAGTTGACCGTTCATATTTGACGAGTAGCAGATTATCATCAAATCTCACCTTTTTAGCCTTAAACTTGGCTTAAATGTACTGTAACAATCGGCGAGCACTTGTTAGTTCACCGATTGAGTTCAGTGAGTCGCTGTTTAGATCTTTGGCTCATCACATCCTTTGAAACTCGTGGATAGATGGAATGACACTATTCTTTTTGCAACATTATTGAAATATCCTCTTCCTTAATATTATCATCGTAGTGAAACATTTCTTCAATCTCTAATATCTCGTATCATCTTGTAATCAAACACTAATTACTATATTTCCAAAATGAAGAATATATATGGAAATATAAGAAGTGCACATATAAATAGTATATTGCAAATGGTAATAAAATAAAGACCCCAACTTACAAATTGAATGGACTTGGTTTATGATTTATGATTCAATTTTAATTTAATGTACAAATAAATTGAATTTACTTCCTATTTATTAGATAATAGAGGTTACTGTGTAAGAAACTTACAAGTTGATAACTTGATTCTAATCTTATCCAATTTCAAGCTTATCCTATTGCATGTTATTTAATTGTATTCTTATCCAATTGCAAGCTTATTCAATTACAAGATGACCATATTGCATGCTTATCCAATTACATTTTTATCTAATAAGTAGTTCATTTGAAAGAACTGAATAGATTTCTATTTTTAAAGAACAAAAACTGCTATATAAATTTCATGCAAGCTTATCTATTAATGGGTGTTTCAAATACACATCAATAATACAATGTATTTATAATCCAAATAACATACTTGATTTATTCATTGTATTATATTATAATATTTATTATACATAATTTATACCGTATAGTATACAAGATATAAATAAATCCAATTTTTTTTATTAGAACATGCATAATGTGATTTATATCGTGTGTGTATTCATGCCTACCTTAATTATAAACAAACTAATATATAACTAGGTTTAACAAAATGGATGATAAATTTACTATGAGGAAAGATAAAACTGTAAACAAAAAGTATGGACAAAAGTATTTTTTCCTTTGACTATGAGTTCCATGAAAAAAAATTAATTTAATATGTGTGACTTTAATATATGACATTGTATGGCATGACTTCTGGCTAAATGGAACAATAAAATCCAAGATTTTAATAATATTAACACTCGATAGTGAATAACCATGTTAAGACTAGAAGATTAATTTGTATCTAATAATCGATAAATATATTTTATTAAATAATATAAATTTAGATATTGAATAATGATTTTATGGAAAGCAATCTATAGTGTTATTTTTTATTGGATAGTATCTATTAGGTAGATTATGAAAATTTCTTATACTGGTAATGTCTTTATGTTTCTTCCAGTAATGATTATAAAATCCTTAAAATTCCCAATGGTGTAAGTGATCATAGTAGAATACCAGATGAAGTTCTCGCACGGAAAAGTGGTTCTTAGAGAAAAATTGTTAAACATCCTCGTGACATTTACCCTATGGTGCATGGTATGCATTCATTGGCATTTCTACATGGTTCATTTCATTGGGTTGGTACTTCAAAAAATTATTTTGTGGTTTCATTTGATATTTCTCATAAAATGTATGGAGAAATATCATTACCAAAGAAAATAAGCTTGAGCAGCATTAATATTGGCATTTCAGTATTGGATGGAATGTTGTGTGCTTATACTAATCCGTATATTCAGGGGAAACGAACTTTTATGTTATGGGTGATGAAAGATTATGATCTTGAGAAATCTTGGTGTACAATATTTTCTATAGTAGATCCCGATATATGTATAGCTGCTCCAAAATATAGATTAGCAGATGGTGAAGTGTTATTCTGGTGCTTACATCGTGAATCTGGGGAAAACACATATAGAACACAGAGAGGTCCCTTTACATTACTGTGTGATGGTATCCTTCAGAATGGATTTGCTTTTACAGAAAGTTTAGTCTCTCCAAGATTACTTACTTAGTATTTACTTGTGTTTTATTGAAATACTTTGTCCTTCTTTTTCTATCAAGTTGTAGTCTCTTATTTTATTTTTTAATCTATTGATTGCGTGCTTTTCTATTTCAAAGTTATATTTACCAAAGCTTTGTTTATTTACTTCAACTTATATTTGTCAAAGCTTTGTTTATTTATTGTTCGAAGGCAAAGAACATGAGCCATTTATTTTCTAAGAAAGAAGTGGTTAAATAAAATAATATCAGATTGTAGGGAGTATGTGTTAATCATGTAGTAAGTTTACTTTAGCTATGTATTTATAAGAATTTTTAGATAGTATCGATCGAAAGTCTGAAATATTACTCTTACTATTGTGTACACACATAAACAGTTTCCTCTCTAGCTATAATTTTTCGTTTAAACAATCTCTTTCCATTAATATATCAAGTATAAATTAAAGTTAGAAAAAGTAATGAAATAGTATCACATAGTTTCGATGCATTAAAAAAATTATAAAAGTAGTTTCTTAATTTAAATTATCATGGTATTCCATTCAAATGCTCCTTTCTGTTATGGAGAGCATTCAGAGGCAAACTACCAACAAATGAGAATCTTTCCAAGTTTGGAATTGGACCTGCAGACTGTGTTTGCTGTCAAGCTCCAGAACTGGACACCATAGAGAATGTTTTCAACTCAGGATTGTTTGCCAAAAATGTCTGGAAGTTCTTTGATGTCCCCCTTGGCATCCAAACTGACTACATTCCTCTTAAATACATGATCATGAGATGGTGGAACACTAATTACAGAAATGAGGCCCATAAACTTATTCTCCAATCAACTCCAATCTTTATTTGTTGGAATTTGTGGAAGAATAGGTGTGCTAAAAAGTATGGAAGTAAACTATCCAATATTGCAAGGATTAAATTTTTAGTGATCATGGATACTTTCAAACTTCTTCATACTGTTTTTCCTTACATCACTTGGCCTTCAAGCTGGAAAAGTATAGTCCAACTTATTGAGAATTGTACCCATGAAACTAAAGTTACCCTTGTCCAATGGATTAAACCTCCTGATATGTGGGTTAAACTCAACACTGATGAAAGTGCATTGGACAATCCTGGCAGAATTGGGGATGGGGGTATTCTCAGAGATACCAAAGGAGACTTGATCTTTGCATACTCAGTCCCCTTGAGGGAAGGCACAAACAACCAAGCAGAGGTGGAGGCTGCTATCTTTGGTATAGCATGGTGTGCTCACTTAAAATACAACAAGGTAATTCTGAAAATTGACTCACAGCTGCTAGTGGGCTGGTTACTGATCAGATCAGCACCTCCATGGAGCATTTCATCCCAAATGCAAAGCTCCATAGTCTCATCACTCTCATCCCTCATTTCAAATGCATACACACCCTTAGAGAGGCCAATAATGTGGCTGATTCACTCTCAAAACACAGCCACAAAGTCACCAGTCCTCAAGTCTATTTCACCAGACAGCAGCTCCGTAAGGAGGCAGCAACTCATCTTCAGTTGGACATAGAAGGTATGGCAAGTTTCAGAAGAAGAAAAATGAAGAGAATCAAGGAACCTCCTTGAATATTCTACCTTCCTGTAGGCATATGTTGGAGCTGGAACTACAACATGCCCTATTTTTTGGTGATCTACCAGTCATCTTCACATGGGCTATCTCTTGTCTAAGTTATAGCTTTTATGAAGAGATTTTTCTCTTACTTGTAAAGGGAGAGTCTCCCTCATTTACGCTTTTATAGATTCTTTATATCGAGAGGAGTCCTCTCACGTAGGTGCTTAGAAGATAGGTTCAATTCTAATATGGGGGAGAGTTGGAGAACCTTAGTACGCTACCAACTTTTGAACCACCATAGGATCGGAGGTAAGGTTTATGCCCCCCTCCTTGTACTTTTTTGCTTTTATTTATGCTAAGGCCTGGGGGTGATGCTAAGCCCCTGACCTCCACAAGGGTCGTTCAAATAAAAAAAAATTATCATGGTCAATCACAAGAGATGATACAAATCTGAATTTGTATGAGACATCATGGGAACATCATTATTACTAGTTTTGGGTCACATTCATTGCATGTGTATTCCATGCTAATTAAAGAAGTTTTTAGATAATATAAATGTCATTAGGATGTCTATTATAAATACATGAAATATGAGGAAAATATGGTAGTACAAAGGAATAAATATATCATTGTTAAATACTTTTACGAGTTAGCATTAGCACTTCACGGAAAATATTATTTTCAAACAGTTTATTAATAATTTCTATCTTCGAGGCAAAAATAAGCTTCCGTGCTGTACAAAATTTTGCTTTGACCGATGTATAATGAGAAGTCATGCCTTCCCTACTCAAATTCATGACTGGCCTAACTTGATGAAATCAACATTGAATTGGTATGAAATTTTAATATAATAATACTTAAGAGTCTATTTGTAGGTTGTTATAACTTATGATGTAACACCCCAAATCCAGAAGGGCCTGATTGGCACCTAGTGAATGCTCTCTTTTGAAATCTTTACTTCTCTTATCTTGTATGATGTATGTTAAGTGTCTTGTGTAGGGCCTCTCGGCGTTTTTACACCATTTTACGCCTAGGGTGTACTTTGATTCGTGAAAAAGTTGGTATTCAGAGCACAAGGTTTAGAAAGATCCTAAGATTTCTCATAAGTCACATCAAGTAGTCTTGTTCATGAGTGTGAAGAGCACCACATTTATTAATAAGAGGCTATAAGATGTTTAGGAAATTCCACTGCTTTCATCATTCTAAAGTTATGCGGTAGAGTGTAACTCTATATGTCTCTATCCTAATCCTTATCTAATGCTTTTTAGGGTATGAACCCTTGCAGAACATATGTTAGAAGGAATTTGAATGAGATTGTGGAATGAGAAGATCCTCAAGTTCCTTAAGAAGATCCACAAGTTTCGGCTGACCCTTTGACCAAACAAGTGACTAATCCAAAGGTTAGGGCAATTTTTCAAGTATTGGCTCAAGCCATGATGGCCTAAGCCAATAGGGAGATTGTTGTCCCCGTGAGCCCAAATGTAGATATAACGACAACTAGAGTGAGACTTCACTAGGATGAATCTCCCATAGTTTCATGGTTCCAAGGTTGAGGAAGATCCTTAAGAGTTTATTGATGAGGTATACAAGGTGTTGGTGATCATGGGAGTGGCGCCGGTTGAAAAGGCAAAATCAATCGCTTATCAACATAAGGGTGTTGCTCAAGTTTGGTTCAACTAATGGTAGGAATAGAGGGTGGTTGATGCGGGTCCTCTTGATTGGGAAAAACTTAAGGTTGCTTTCCTTGACAGATTATTTACCCTTGAGATTAGGGAGTCAAAGGTACTTGAATTCATTAACCTTCGTAGAGGGAATATGAGTGTGATGGAGTATACCTTGAAGTTCACACAATTGTCTAAGTATGGTCCTACTATGGTTGCCAACTCTAGGACAAGGATGAATAAGTTTGGTTTGGGATTGTCTTAATTGGTGGTTAAGGAACGTCATACTGCCATGATAATCAAGGAAATGGACATTCTCATCTAATGATTCATGCTCAAAAAATTGAAGAGAAGAAACTTAAGGAAAAGTCTATAGAGGCAAAGAGGGCAAAGACTGGTGATGGTGACTATTCACATTCAACGTCCGCTGGACATGGTTGTTCTAAGTTTCGACAAAGGTTTTCCGTTCAAGTTTCTTCCAATGCTCCGGATCCAAAGTTAAACAAAGATAGGGTGCTCAAACCTAAACCTAGGCCACCAATAAAGTAGCCTCAAATCTTTTTACATCTTAGTTACACATGGATGAATGGACCGCGAACCATGAGACTCTTCCAACACACTCTGGATCAAGTCACCAAGAAGAGGAACGCAAATCCTTTCTCTAAAATTAAGTACACCATCTGCATCGAGAGTGACATCTTGTACTCAAATTACTTAACCTGGTCAAATGTACAATGATAGAAGCAATGTTTTTAACAAACCTGCAGTAGTTGCTAGCAAGTCCCACGAAACTCCTAACTTTTGTCAAAGTGTTAGGCCATACCCAATGCTTAATTGCCTCAATATTTTGGGGATCTACAATTACCCAATTCTTAAAGCCATTTGAAATCTGGTATGGTTATAAACCTTTTTTGAAAAATCTGAAAGTGATTGGATGCTTGTGCTTTACTTATGTACCACATGCTAAAAGATATCAGTTGGATAAAAAGGCGAAAGCTGGAATATTTGTGGGTTACAGCATTATTTCTAAGGCTTACAGGGTTTTACAACCTCATACAAGGAAAATCCCGATAAGTTGAGATGTATATTCCATGGAAGAGGAACAATGGGACTGGAAAGAAGTAGAACCAACATTCATTCCAGATCAAAGTACAATGCTCCAGCTGAAAGAAGATGAATTGGTGGATGATATCCCGGTAAGAGACACACGATCTCTCTTTGATATCTATCAGATATGCAATGTGGTTGTTCTTGAGCCAACAAATTTTTGGGAAGTAGAGAAAGATACAAAATGGAGAGTTGCAATGAAGGAGGAATTTACCATAATTGAGAAGAATTAGACATGGAAACTTGTGAAAAGACCTGAAGACAGGAAAGTCATAGGAGTGAAGTGGATTTTCATAACCAAGTTAAATGCAGATGGCTCTATCAACAAGCACAAAGACAGACTAGTTGTAAAGGGGTCTGCTCAAATTTTTGGTATTGATTTTTTTGATACATTTGCTCTTGTTGCTAGATTAGAAACCATCAGATTATTGTTGGCTATAGCTGCAAAAAATGGTTGGAAAGTGTTTCAGTTGGACGTTAAATATACATTCTTGAATGACTTTCTTGAGGGGGAAATTTATGTTGAGATACCTAAAGGATTTGCAGTCAAAGGGCATGAAGATGAAGTGCGTCAACTCAAAAAAGCTTTGTATGGACTAAACCAGGCACCAAGAGCTTGGTACAGTAGGATTGATGAGCATTTGGTTCAACCGGGCTTTAGAAAATGCTTTAGTAAAGCTACTCTCTACATTAAAGGTGATGATGTTAATTTTATTGCTATTTAACTATATGTATATGATATACTGGTTACTGGAGGTAATAATGCACTTGTCATGAAATTTAAAGAACATACGCAACATACTTTTGAGATGACGGATTTGAGAGAAATGGAGTATTTTCTGGGAATGAAAATCAAGCTAGAGAAAAATGAAGTGTTCATGTGTCAAAAGAAGTATGCAAAATACATTTTGACAAAGTTCAGAATGAAAAATTGCAAAGAGACAACTACTCCAATGTGTCAGAAGGAGAAGTTGAGTAAGAATGATGAAGCTGAAAAGTGGATGAGACTCCTTACATGAGTTTGGTTGGCTGTCTCATGTATCCTACTGCAACTAGACCCGACATTTTATATGTTGTAAGTCTTCTAGCTGGATTCAGTAATTGTGCAACTGACACTCATTTTAGAGCAGCTAAAAGGGTGATAAGATATGTTAAGGGAACATTGAATTTTGGAATCAAGTTCTATGTGAATAAGAAGTATGTGTTGCATGGGTATTCTGATAGTGATTAGGTTGTCTCTTCCGATGACATGAAAAGTACTTCTGGTTAATATTTTAATCTTGGTTCAGGAGTAGTTTCTTGGTGTTCTAAGAAGCAAGAGATTGTTGCACAATCAACAGTTGAAGCTGAATTCATAGCAGCAACAGTTACTGCAAATCAAGCCTTATGTCTTAGAAAAGTGCTACTTGATCTGAATTTAAAGCAAGAAAATTGCACAGAGGTGTTTGTGGATAATCAGCTATTGCTATCTCAAATAATACAGTTTTTCATGGAAAATGCAAGAATTTCAATATCAAATTATTCTTTCTCAGAGACGTGCAAAAATAAGGATTTGTTGGGTTAAAGTACTGCAAGATAGATCTTCAACTGGTGGATATTTTTACCAAAGCATTGCCAAGGAGCAGATTCTAATTTCTCTAGGAAAGATTTGGAATTTGCAGCAACTGAAGCAAGGATGAGTGTTGATTAATTGACTCAGTTACTGCAGTAATTAGTCAATAGAAGTTGATAGATTTTCTCCTACTTTTTAGCCATCTTCAACATTTTAAGTTAGTTGTTGTTTTATAGTAGTTAAGTTGCTATTTTTAAGTGTTTGTTTATCATGCAATCATGTGCAAAGTAGTTGATTAGATATAGGCTTTAGTTATTTTATTTTTTCTGTATTTAAACACCATTTCCTTTCAAATAAAGATCATCTTTCCACCAGAAAATATTTTCTTCTCTTCTTCTTGCCTTTATTTTTGTTTATAGAGTTGAAGTTCAATCAAAGAACTCCAACAACTTCAATTAAAGAAACCCACTTCCAAAATCCTAAATATTAGGAGTTACAAGCTTGTTTCTCACACTACAAAATAGAAGTTTTCTACTGTACTCTTTCAGAAAAATTTCAGATCCCATTCTATGAGCAAAAAAATGTATTTTTCTCTCCTTT
Source organism: Solanum chiquidenum (assembly GCA_029582725.1). NCBI lineage: Eukaryota > Viridiplantae > Streptophyta > Magnoliopsida > Solanales > Solanaceae > Solanum > Solanum chiquidenum. Next base: position 39,288 of record JAJOOS010001180.1, on the reverse strand, counting down.
CGGCTATTTATAGTTCCCCAAAAATTAGCCAAAACTTCATCAAATTTCCTAGTTTGCAATGTTAGTCATTCTCGCCGACTTGTTCTTCTTCTCACCTTTCTTTGTTTCATGCTTCAAGTGTTTGAACCATAGTTGGTGAGCTCGATGGAGTTCACATTCATATTTGAGGAGTGGCCAATTATAATCCAATCTCGCCTTTTTAGCCTTAAACTTGGCTTAAATGTACTTTAACTTTCGGTGAGCACTTGTTTATTCACCGACTGAGTTCGGTGAGTCATCGTTTAGCTCTTCTTCTCACCAACCTATCTTGAGTATTTGAGCCAATGACTGTTATTTTTGGTGAGATCTTGCAAATTCAGTGATTCGCCGAGTGTCTTTTGGCGAGTATTGATGTTACGATTTTTCTATTTTTTCCATTGTTTTAGCCTCTTTTTGTGTGATTCATCCTTGCCTTGTCCTTGAGACTTCTTAACTACTAAACACAATAAATCATTAGATATTAACTTAAAAAATGAGTCAAAATCTCTGACTCATCACATCCTTTGAAGCTTGTGGATAGATGGAATGACATTATTCTTTTTGCAACATTATTGGAATATCCCTTCCTTAATATTATCATCGTAGGGAAACATTTCTTCAATCTCTAATATCTCTTATCACCTTGTAATCAAACACTAATTACTATATTTCCAAATTGAAGAATATATATGGAAACATAAGAAGTGCACATGTAAATAGTATATTGCAAATGGTAATAAAATAAAGGCCCCAACTTACAAATTGAATGGACTTGGTTTATGATTTATGATTCAATTTTAATTTAATGTACAAATAAATTGAATTTACTTCCTATTTATTAGATAACAGAAGCTACTCTGTAAGAAACTTACAAGTTGACAACTTGATTCTAATGTTATCCAATTTCAAGCTCATCCTATTGCATGATATTTAATTGTAAGCTTATCCAAGTGCAATATTAACCAATTGCAAGCTTATTCAATTAAAAGGTGATCATATTGCATGCATATCCAATTACATGTTTATCGAACAAGTAGTTCATTTAAAGGAAATGAGTAGACTTCTATTTTTAAAGAACGAAAACTACTATATAAATTTCTTGCACGCTTATCTAATAATGGGTGTTTCAAATACACCTCAATAATACAATGTATTTATAATCCAAATAACATACTTGATTTATTCATTGTATTATATAATAATATTAATTATACATGATTATATTTATACCGTATAGTATACAAGATATAAATAAATCCATTTTTTTTGTTAGAACATGCATAATGTGATTTATATCGTATGTGTATATATGCCTACCTTAATTATAAGCAAACTAATATATTATTAGGTTTATCAAAATGATGATAAATTTACAATAAGGAAAGATAAAACTATAAACAAAAAGTATGGACAAAATTATTTTTTACTTTGACTATGAGTTCCATGAAAAAAATTTCATTTAATATATATTATTTTAATAGATGACAATGTATGACATGTGTTCTTGCAAAATGGAACAAGAAAATCCAATATTTTAATAATATTAAAACTCGTTAGTGAATAACCATGTTAAGACTAGAAGATTAATTTGTATCTAATAATCGATAAATATATTTTATTAAATAATATAAATTTAGATATTGAATAATGATTATATGGAAAGCAATCTATAGTATTTTTTTTATTGGATAGTATCTATTAGGTAGATTATAAAATTTCTTCTATTGGTAATGTATTTATGTTTCTTCCATAAATAACTATAACCAATTTATAAATAAGGTGTACAACTAAGCATTCAAATTAAATCTTCAAAGATGGTAAATAAACATCTGAACAACAAATCAATACTTTTCAATTAAATTCTCAAAGGTATTTGTTTTTGTTTTTATTTTATGTATGTTTTTGTTATATTTGAAAACTTTAGTCAATTTCATCAAATTTTGTAAATTCATGATCAAGAGTTTTGGAACTATCAAAGCAAAGAAAAAATGATGAATATTTCAATTTGTTGTTGGTTTGACTTAATAACTATGTGTGCTCTATTTGTATGGATAAAATGTGTATTTTCTCTATTTAAGTTCTATCATTCCGTGAAAGACAATAGCATAATCATTTATTTTGCAGGGACTCAATCATTTTACCTATGATAATTGTGAAACAAAGTGGATAAAATAAATATACAAGCCTAAGATTTAATCTCTTTTTTTTCATACAAAACACACACCTATGGGTAAACTGCAGTAGAACAAGAATGCATCGCTTCCAAGCAATAATTGTTTCAACCACAAAAATGTTAAAGTCACGCTAGAAAATAATGATAGGTGAAAAATATATGATCCTTATATTAGTTTTATGCCTTCACTGAAACATTGAATAACTTTAAATTCTTAAAGTGGTTGTGTTATTAGTTTCTCTCTCATGTTTCAACTGACAAAAGACTTAAATTTTCTCTTGTTAAAAATTTCTAATTTTTTAATGATATATTTTCTTGGTAATAGTAGATAAAATAAATTTAAAAGTTTTCTCGTTTATCATTTTAAAACTTTTGGTTGTAATTATACAATTTTTCAATACTTAAAGGTGTGTGATAGAAATTTCTTGTCTATCTAAGTCATGGATGTTTACTCTGAACAGAATATACTTGTAGAAATCCTCAGTAGGTTCCTTGTTAGGTCTCTTCTTCAATTCAAATGTATTTCAAAATTATTGGGTACACTGATCAATGAGCCGTATTTTAAGATGAAGAATCTCACTCATGCCAAGAAGGACAAAAGTTTCCAAATATTTTTTTTTTACAAATTGTGCCCTAAGAAGTCTATATTTTCCATTTATTGTTGTTAAATATCATCGGTTCAACTAGTAGAGGATGTACGGGAACTGAATTGCCCTTTAAATATTGTGCCACGACATTGCATAGTCTACTGTTGTTGTGATGGTTTGGTTATTATCAAGGTTTAGAAAATAGTGTTGAACGGCAAATACTTTTGCTATGAAATCCCTCCACCGGAGAATCGATTATACTTCCCACTCCAGAATTTCCAATGGAAGAATTTTCATGTTTGGGAATGTGTTTTGACTCGACCAGTAATGATTATAAAATTCTTAAAATTCTCAATGCTGTAAGTGATCATAGCAGAATACCTGGTGAAGTTCTCGCACTGAAAAGTGGTTCTTGAAGAAAAATTGTTGAACATCCTCGTGGCATTTACCCTATGGTGAATGGTATGCATTCATTGGCATTTCTACATGGTTCATTTCATTGGGTTGGTACTTCAAAAAATTATTTTGTGGTTCTCATGAATTGTATGGAGAAATATCATTACCAGAGAAAATAAACTTGAGCAAGATTAATATTGGCATTTCAGAATTGGATGAAATGCTCTGTGATTATACTAATGTGTATATTCAGGGGAAACACATTTTTATGTTATAGGTGATGAAATATTATAGTCTTGAGGAATCTTGGTATAAAATATTTTCTATAGTAGATCCTGATATATGTATAGCCGCACCAAAATATAGATTTGCAGATGGTGAAGTTCTATTCTGGTGCTTACATCGTGAATCTGGGGAAAATGTGTATAGAACACAGAGAGGTCCCTTTACATTACTGCCTCATGGTATCCTTCAGAATGGATTTGCTTTTACAGAAAGTTTGATCTCTCCAAGATTACTTACTTAGTATTTACTTATGTATGATTGAAATACTTTGTCCTTCTTTTTCTATCAAGTTGTAGTCTTATTTTATTTTTAATTTATTGATTGCGTGCTTTTCTATTTCAAGTTATATTTACCAAAGCTTTGTTTATTTACTTCAACTTATATTTGTCAAAGCTTCGTTTATTTATTGTTCCAAGGCAAAGAACATGAGCCATTTATTTTCTAAGAAAGAAGTGGTTAAATAAATTAATATTAGCTAGTAGGGAGTATGTTTTAATCATGTAGTAAGTTTACTTTAATGTTATGTATTTATAGGAATTTTTAGACATTATCGATCGAAAATCTGTTATATTACTCTGACTATTGTGTACACACATAAACAAATTCCTCTCTAGCTATAATTTTTTATTTAAACAATCTCTTTCCATTAATATATCAAGTATAGATTAAAGATAGAAAAAGTAATGAAATAGTATCACATAGTTTCGATGCATTAAAAAATTATAAATGTAGTTTCTCAATTTTAAATTATCATGGTCAATGACAAGAGATGATACAAATCTGACTTTGTATAAGAAATCATAGGAATATCGTTATTACTAGTTTTGGGTCACATGCATTGTATGTGTATTCCATGCTAATTAAAGAAGTTTTTAGATAATATAAATGGCATGAGGATGTCTAATATAAATACATGAAATCTGAGGAAAATAAATTATTACAAAGCAATAAATATATCATTGTTAAATACTTTTATGAGTTCGCATTAGCACTTCACTGAAAATATTATTTTCAAATAGTTTATTAATAATTGCTATTTTTTAGGCTAAAATAAACTTTCGTCCTCTACAAAATTTAGCTTTGACCGATGGTATAATGAGAAGCCATGCCTTCCCTACTCAAATTCCTGACTTGCCTAACTTGATGAAATCAACATTGAATTGGTATGAAATTTTAATATATTAATACTTAAAAGTCTATTTGTAGGTTCTTATAACGTATGATGTAGCATCCCAAATCCAGACGGGCCTGACCGACGCCTAGTGAATGCTCTCTTTTGAAATCTTTACTTCTCTTATCATGTATGATGTATGCTCAGTGGTTTGTGTAGGGACTCTCGGGGTTCTTTACGACATTTTACACCTAGGGTCTACTTTGGTTCGTGAAAAACTTGGTATTCAGAGCACAAGGTTTAGAAAGATCCTAATATGTCTCATAATCCATGTCGAGTACAATCTTGTTCATGAGTGTGAAGCGCACCACATTTATTAATAAGAGGCTATAAGATGTTTAGGAATTTCCACTTCATTCATCATTCTAGAGTTATGCAGTAGAGTGTAACTCTATATGTATCTTTCTTAATCCTTATCAGATACTTTTTCGGATATGACCCCTTGAAGAGCATATGTTAGGAGGAATTTGAATGAGAATGTGGAATGAGAAGCTCCTTAAGCTCCTTAAGAAGCTCCACAAGTTTCGGCCGACCCTTTGGCTGAGAAAGTGACTAATGGAAAGTTAAGGGCTACTTTTCAAGTGTTGGCCCAAGCCATGATGGCCCAAGCCAATAGGGAGATTGTTGTCCCCGTGACCCCAAATGTGGCTACAATGGCAACTAGAGTAAGACTTCACTAGGATGAATCTCCTGGAGTTTCATGGTTCCAAGGTTGAGGAAGATCCTCAAGAGTTTATTGATGAGGTATACAAGGTGTTGGTGATAATGGGTTTGGCGCCGATTGGAAAGGCAAAATCGACCGCTTATCAACATAAGGGTGTTGCTCAAGTTTGGTTCAACTAATGGAAGGAAGAGAGTGTGGTTGATGTGGGTCCTCTTGATTTGGAAAAACTTAAGGTTGCTTTCATTGATAGATTCTTTACCCTTGAGATTAGGGAGTCAAAGGTACTTGAATTCATTAACTTTCGTCAAGTGAATATGAGTGTCATGGACTACACCTTGAAGTTCACACAATTGTCTAAGTATGGTCCTACTATGGTTGCCGACTCTAGGGAAAAGATGATCAAGTTTATTTTGGGTGTGTTTGAATTGGTGGTTAAGGAACATCATACCACCATGATCATCTAGGAAATGGACATTTCCCATCTAATGATTCATTCTCAACAAATTGAAGAGAAGAAACTTAAGGAAAAGTCTAGAGAGACAAAGAGGGCAAAGACTGGTGATGGTGACTAGTCACATTCAAGGTCCGATGGACATGATTGTTATAATTTATGACAAAGGTTTTCCGGTCAAGGTTCTTCCAATGCTCTAGATTCAAAGTTAAACAAAGATAGGGTGCTCAAACCTAAACCTAGGCCACCAATAAAGTAGCCTCAAATCCCTTTACATTTTAGTTACACATAGATGAATGGAATACTGCGAACCATGAGACTCTTCCAACAAACTCTGGATCAAGTCACCAAGAAGAGGAACACAAATCCTTTCTCTAAAATTAAGTAGACCATCTACATCGAGAGTGCCATCTTGTACTCAAATTACTTAACCCGGTCAAATGTACAATGATAGAAGTAGTGTTTTTCACAAACCTGCAGTAGTAGCTAGCAAGTCCCATGAAACTCCTAACTTCTGTCACAGAGTTAGGCCATACCCAATTATCAATTGCCTCATTATTTTGGGGATCTACAATTTCCCAATTCATAAAGCCAATTGATATATGGTATGGTTATAAACCTTTTGTGAAAAATCTCAAAGTTTTGGATGCTTCTGCTTTACTTATGTGCCACATGCTAAAAGAGATAAGTTGGATAAGAAGGCGGAAGTTAGAATATTTGTGGGTTACAACAATGTTTCTAAGACTTACAGGGTTTTCCAACCTCATATAAGGAAAATCCTGATAAGTTAAATGCAGATGGCTCTATCAACAAGCACAAACCCAAACTAGTTGTAAAGGGGTATGCTCAAATTTTTTGTATTGATTTTTCTGATACATTTGCTCCTGTTGCTACATTAGAAACCATCAGATTATTGTTGGTTGTGGCTGCACAAAATGGTTGGAAAGTGTTTCAGTTGGACGTTAAATCTTAATTTTTGAGTGGCTTTCTTCAGGAGGAAATTTATGTTGAGTAACCTGAAGGATTTGTAGTCAAAGGGCATGGAAATGAAGTGTATCAGCTCAAAAAAGCTTTATATGGACTACAGCAGGCACCAAGAGCTTGGTACAGTAGGATTGATGAGCATTTGGTTCAACTGGTCTTTAGAAAATGCCTTAGTGCAGCTACTCTCTTATAACAGATCAGATTTATTAGTGTCTTCTCTTTAGGACTCATTGTAACTTCCTCCTAGTATATAGGTTATAGATAAGTCTTACCTTTTTCTTAGTTTATATCTTTGTTGTAGAAGTTGTACATAATCTATATATACTTAGTCTACAATCAATAAAATACATCGTTCCTTTCATTTTACGAGCAAATTTATACTTTATACTTTACATGGTATCAAGAGCCAACTAACTCTCATGAGTAAATTTCTGTCGAGCAACCCTCCCTCCCTTCCCATAAAAATTGCCCCAAACATCACTGTAACCAACTCCGATGCCAATACAACGATTGTTCGGTTTAATCATGTCACCCAGTTACCAATCAAATTAACTGGCAGCCACAACTTTTCCCTTTGGACAACACAAGTGTTCATGCTTATGTGTGGACACAACATTTGTGGCCATCTCAACGGTTCTCGTCAAGCCCCTGCTCGTACAGTGGCTCAAAATAATTAGGACATCGAAAATCCTGGATTTGTTTCATGGTATCACCAAGTTCAACTAATTCAAAATGCCATATTGGCCTCAGTTGATCCAAATCTTGCTTTTACGGTTGTCGTTGCATCCACTTCCCAGGCTGCTTGGGATGATTTGCACACTGCGTATGCCAACTAATCGCAAAAAAGGATCTTTAGTTTGCGTGATCGTTTGGCTCGCCTCGCAAAAGAAATCCTTCATGTCGCTGATTATCTGCACCAGGTTCGATCTCTCTGTGATGAACCTGCCACTGTTGGAGCTCTTGTGTCCAATGAAGAACTGATTGTCAAAATCCTCACTAGACTTGGACCTGAATTCCGTGAAATATCAGCGGCTATCCGTGCAAGAGATTTTACTATCTCTTATCCAGGACTTTATGAGAAGTTACTTGACCATGAACTTTTCATCAAGCATGAAGAAGCAAATAAACCACTCTCAACACCCATTATTGCTGCTATTGCACAGCAAACAAACATGCATCCTCGCCAAGGAAACACCTCTAACAGGCGTTCAAATGTGAATTCCCCCAACACCAACCAGTCAAGGCGTGCCCAACCATGGTGTGCTGGCAAGAATAACCAACAACAACGTTATGACCACACTCCGAAGTGCCAGTTGTGTGACCGTCCTGGTCATTCTACTAAGGTTTGCAGATCACAATCAGACAATCACCTACAAGCCCGAACAAACTATGCCGCTCGATCTCCAACTCAACAGGCATCATATGGCCTCTAATATGCAAAACTTTACTGATGTGCACCATGGTCCAGATGAGATAGCAATGGGGGATGGTAAAACCATTCCAATATCTCATACTGGTAACACTAACTTAAGTGCATCGAATCAGCAATTTAAGCTTCTCAATACTTTATGTTCTCATTCTATAAAAAATAATCTTCTTTCTGTTTCCCAATTTTGCCGCGATAACCATACGTCCATTGAATTCATTCCTTTTTCTTATTGTGTGAAGAATCTGAGTACGGGGCACCTCTGTTTCACGGGCAGAATTGAGATGGGCTATATTAATGGCCGTCAGGCAGTGCACATCATACCCCTCAATGCAATGTTGTCGTTCCTCTACACCTATGGCATCAACATTTAGGCCATCCTAATCATCGTACTTTAAACATGATTTTACATCAGTTTTCTCTTCCAGTTTCACATTCTAGAACCACTTCCATTTATAATTCGTGTTATTCTAATAAAATGCGTAGGTTACCTTTTTCTAAAAATTCATTACAAAGTCAACGACCATTGCAAATAATTTATACTGATTTATGGGAGCCATCTCCTATTTTGTCAATTGATAACAAGAGATATTATTCCTTATATGTTGACCAGTACTCGAAGTACATGTGGTTGTTCACTATAAAATCAAAAAAAGAAATTTCTTGATGTCTTTCAAGCTTTACATCCCTTACTTGAGCGTCGGTTTCAAACCAAAATTATGTCTCTCTATATTGATGGTGGTGGTGAGTCCCAAGGGTTATCCTCATATCTCAAAACTCATGGTATTGAACACTTAGTAACACCACCATACACGCCTCAAAGAGTGGCATCAGTTGAACGCAGACACATACATGTAGTTGAGACTTCCAAAAACTTGTTGCATCAAGCCTCATTCCCCTCATCTTTTTGGAGTTTTGCCTGTTACCAAGCAGTCTACCTTATAAACTGTCTAACCACTCCAAATTTACAAAATAAATTCCCTTATGAAATTTTATTTCACAAGGCTCCGAAGTATGAATCCCTTAAAGTTTTTGGTTGTTTATGTTACTCGTGGCTTAAACCATATGCCAAAAATAAGTTAGAGCCAAAATCGACTCCTTGTGTATATTTAGGATTTTCTAATAAACATTACTGCCACCAATGTTTTGATCCCATCAAAAACAAATTGTACTTATCTGGGGATGTTCAGTTTTTGGAAGACACCTATCCTCTTCATAATATTTTTTCGAATCTAAAAATCCAACAGAGCACTGATATCGTTTAGGAAATTTGTTCTGATGTTCTACCTATGACTAATAAACCATCAAGATTCAGTTCTTGTCATCCCCTCCCAGATGCTCTGCCTGTGCACTTTCCACTGCCCAACTTAATGTCTGCCAAATCAGAAGGTGTCTCTGTTGCATCAGGTAATTCTCAGACTTTATCCTCTCCTTCATTGCCACACACCATTACACCACCACAAGATAATACTCAGCCCCCACCATCACCTACGCCATTAATCACCTACCAACGCAAAAATCACAAAGAACTAAGTACCTCAGTGTTACCACTCCCTTCCCCTATACCTCCTCCTAACCTACCTTCTCAGTAATCTGCCAATAATCCTTCCCAACCTGCACTTGCTTTGACTCCATCTGATCCTTCACATGTGGTGACAACTTCAAGTCATCCCATGGTCACACGCTCCAAAACAAATAGCCTCAAACCCAAGCAGTTTAGTGTCAGTGTTCAACTCTCCTCGACCTTTGTTCCTCATATATACAAGCAAGCATCTCCTCACCCTCACTGGAGAGAAGCGATGCAAGCTAAATTTGATGCACTTTTTAGGAATCGGACATGGGATTTGGTTCCATTTGCTCCTTCGATGAATGTGGTTCAATGCAAGTGGTTGTTTCGTATAAAACATAAATCTGATGGTTCTATTGACAGGTATAAAGGTCGTCTTGTTGCAAAGGGATTTACCTAGTGTCCAGGCTTAGACTTCCATTCCACCTCCAGCCCGATAGTCAAACCAGTTACTGTTCAGTTGGTGCTTACCATTGCGACGCAGTACAACTGGCCAATCCATCAGATTGATGTCAATAATGCATTCTTACAAGGAAGCCTTGAGGAAGAAGTTTATATGAGGTAGCCACCAGGATTTGAAGATCAAAGTCTCTCCACCCATGTATATAAGTTGAATAAAGCAATCTATGGCTTGAAACAAGCCCCCCGAGCTTGGTACAATGAGTTCAAAAATTATTTGCTCACTATTGGGTTTATCAAGTCCAATATGATTCTTCTTTATTTATTTTGCATAATTTTGGATTCATTGTTTATGTTCTTGTCTATGTGGATGATATAATCATCATTGGGAATCATATTCGTGGGGTTCTTCATATAATCGATGGTCTTTCCACTCGTTTCTCCTTGAAAGACCTTGGACAGCTCCATTATTTTTTGGGTGTTAAGGTTATCTCTTCTACTACTAGTCTTTTTTTGTCCCAGCACAAGTATATTATGGATCTTTTAGAGGATGTTGGCATGCTAGACAGTAAATGAGCTCCTACACCTATGACCTCAACTACCATTTTGACAGCTTCAGTGAATGATCCTCTAGCTGACGGTACTCTTTATAGGTGGGTAATTGGAAAGTTGCACTACTCAATTTATGCACAATCCATGCCACTCTCACTTGAAAGCAGTCAAACAATTACTCTGTTGGCTGGAAGTTCTCCAAAAGTATGAAAAGTTGGAGGTATCTAGGGAATAGTTTCTTCAAAGAAAATTCTCATTTGGTTGTTTATTCTGATTCAGATTGGACTGGTGATCCAAATGATCACCTTGCTACCTCTGGCTATATCACTTTCCTAGGTAACACACCAATTTCCTGGGCCTCCAAGACACAACGCTCCGTATCTCGATCCTCTACAGAAGTTGAGTATAGAGTTGTGGCTGCTGCTGTTGCAAAAACCAAGTGGATCACAAATATTCTTCATGAACTTCGACTTTGACTTAAGGGAGTTCCATAGGTTTTTTGTGACAACATCAGCACCAGTTACATTTGTTCCAATCCGGTCTTTCATAGTAGGATGAAGCATGTTGCCATTTATATTCACTTTTTTCGTGAACAAGTTCAGAACAAGGATATTGAAGTGCACCACGATCACTCAGCTGATCAAGTGGCTGGCATACTCTCAAAACCTCTTCCCAAAGCTTCTTTTGTGTTGCAATTTTCCAAGTTGGGTGTTGTTGACACCACCAACTTGCGGGGGAATAATAACATATCAGATTTAGTAGTATCTTCTCTTTAGGACTCTGTTGTAACTTCCCCCAAGTATATATGTTATATATTAGTCTTACCTTTTTCTTAGTATATTTCTTTTTGTAGAAGTTGTACAGAATCTATAAATACTTAGTCTACAATCAATAAAATACATCGCTCCTTTCATTCTACCGGCAACTGTATACTTTATACTTGACACTCTCTACATTAAAGGTGATGATGTTAATTTTATTGTTATTTCACTATATGTAAATGATCTACTGGTTACTGGAAGTAATAATGAACTTGTCAAGAAATTTTAAAAAGATATGTAACATACTTTTAAGATGACGGATTTGAGAGAAATGGTGTATTCTCTAGGAATGGAAATCAAGCAAGAGCAAAATAAAGTGTTCATCTGTCAAAAGAAGTATGCAAAATACATTTTGACAAAGTTCAGAATGAAAAATTGCAAAGAGACAACTACTCCAATGTGTCAGAAGGAGAAGTTGAGTAAGACTGATGAAGCTGAAAAGTGGATGAGACTCCTTACAGGAGTTTGGTTGGCTGTCTCATGTATCCTACTGCAACTAGACCCGACATTTTATATGATGTAAGTCTTCTATCTAGATTCAGTAATTGGGCAACTAACACTCATTTTAGAGCATCTAAAAGGGTGATAAGATATGTTAAGGGAACATTGAATTTTGGAATCAAGTTCTATGCGAATAAGAAGTAGGTGTTGCAGGGTATTCTGATAGTGATTGGGGTGGCTCTTCCGATGAAATGAAAAGTACTTCTGGTTATTGTTTTAATCTTGGTTCAGGAGTATTTTCTTGGTGTTCTAAGAAGCAAGAGATTATTGCACAATCAACTGCTGAAGGTGAATTCATAGCAGCAACAGTTGTTGCAAATCATGCCTTGGTTTAGAGAAGTGCTATATCAAATAATCTAGTTTTTCATGGAAAAATCAAGCATTTCAATATCAAATTATTCTTTATCAGAGACGTGCAAAAAGAAGGATATGTTGGGTTAAAGTACTGCAAGACAAAATCTTCAACTGGCGGATATTTTTACCAAAACCTTGCCAAGGAGGAGATTCAAATTTCTTCGATAAAAACTTGTAATTTGCAGCAACTGAAGCAAGAAGAAGTGTTGATTAATTGCCTCAGTTACTGCAGTAATTAGTCAATAGAAGTTTCTGCAATTTCTCCTACTTTTTAGCCATATTCAGCATTTTAAGTTAGTTGTTGTTTTGTAGGAGTTAAGTTGCTATTTTTAAGAGTTTGTTTATCATGCAATCATGTGCAAAGCAGTTGCTTAGATATAGGGTTTAGTTATTTTATTTTTCTGTATTTAAACACTATTTCAGTACAATTAAAGATCATCTTTCCACTAGAAAATATTTTGTTTTCTTCTTCTTGCCTTTATTTTTGTTTATAGAGTTGATGTTCAGTCAAAGAACTCCAACAACTTCAATTAAAGAGACCCACTTCTAAAATTCTAAAAATTATGAGTTACAAGCTTGTGTCTCACACTATAAAATAGAAGTTTTCTACTATAGTCTTTCAGAAAAGTTTCATATCCCACTCTATGAGCAAACTAAATTTTTATCTCGTTTCGGCTATTTATAGTTCCCAAAAATTAGCGAAAATTTCATCAATTTTTTTAGTTTTCAAGGTAAGTTGTTCTCGCCGACTTGTTCTTCCTCTCGGCTTTCTTGGTTTCAGGCTTCAGGTGTTTGAACCATAGTTGGTGAGCTCGATGGAGTTCACCGTTCATATTTGACGAGTCGCTGATTATCATCCAATCTCACCTTTTTAGCCTTAAACTTGGCTTAAATGTACTGTAACTTTCGGCGAGCACTTGTTAGTTGTTGACCGATTGAGTTCGTTGAGTTGTCATTTAGCTCTTCTTTTCACCAACCTATCTTGAGTATTTGAACCAATGACTGTCATTTTTGGTGAGATCTAGCAAATTCAGTGATTCACCGAGTGCCTTTTGGCGAGCATCGATGTTATAATTTTGCTATTTTTTCCATTTTTTTAGCCTCTTTTTGTGTGATTCATTCTTGCCTTGTCGTTGAGACTTCATAACTACAAAACACAATAAATCATTAGATATTAACTTAAAAGAAATTAAGGACACTAATTATTAAACTAAAAAGGCCGCAAATAAATTAAAATCACTGACTCATCACATCCTTTGAAGCTCGTGGATAGATGGAATGACACTATTCTTTTTGCAACATTATTGGAATATCCTCTTCCATTATATTATCATCATAGTGAAACATTTCTTCAATATCTAATATCTCTTATTATCTTGTAATCAAACACTAATTACTATATTTCCAAAATGAAGAATATATATAGAAACATAAGAAGTGCACATGTAAATAGTATATTGCAAATGGTAATAAAATAAAGACCACAACTTACAAATTAAATGGATTTGGTTTATGATTTATTATTCAATTTTAATTTAATGTACAAATAAATTCAATTTACTTCCTATTTATTAGATAATAGAGGCTACTGTGTAAAAAACTTTCAAGTTGACAAGTTGATTCTAATCTTATCCAATTTCAAACTCATCCTATTGCGTGTTATTTAATTGTAAGCTTATTCAATTGCAATCTTAATCAATTGCAAGCTTATTCAATTACAAGGTGACCATATTGCATGCTTATCCAATTACAGGTTTATCGAATCAGTAGTTCATTTAAAGGAAATGAATATACTTCTATTTTTAAAGAACAAAAGCTGCTATATAAATTTTTGCAAGCTGATCTAATAATGGGCGTTTCAAATACACATCAATAATACAATGTATATAATCCAAATAACATACTTGATTCATTCATTGTATTATATAATAATATTTATTATACATAATTTATACCGTATAGAATACAAGATATAAATAAATCCATTTTTTTATTAGAACATGCATAATGTGATTTATATCGTGTGTGTATACATGCCTACCTTAATTATAAACAAACTCATATATAACTAGGCTTAACAAAATGATGATAAATTTACTATAAGGAAAGATAAAACTGTAAAAAAAAAGTATGGACAAAATTATTTTTTCGTTTGACTATGAGTTCCATGAAAAAATTCATTTAATATATATTATTTTAATATATGACATTGTATGACATGTGTTCTTGCTAAATGGAACAAGAAAGTCCAATATTTTAATAAAATTAACACTCGATAGTGAATAACCATATTAACACTAGAAGATTAATTTGTATGTAATAATCGATAAATATATATATATATATCTATATCTATATATAAAAGGACAAGAAAAAAATGACATGTCAACACCACATATTTTCAGTATTTTAAATAATTAATAATCAATAATTAAATAAATAAATATAGACACACGTCAATAATTAGAATTAGAACGACACATGTCAACACAACAAACTTTTTAAATTTTTAAATTTAACTAATTTTAAATAATCATTAATTAATTAAATAAGTATAGACACATGTCAATAATCTCTCTGTATTTTATATATATATATATATATATATATATATATAAAATTTAAGTTCAGTAAGCACATTATACACAAATGCACGTTTCATGTTATTAAATGCGGTAATTTTGTTACACATATTAAATACAGTCTTTATTATTGAAATGAAAATTAATTAAAAGTCTATGTAAAATAATGAAAACAAAAAATCAACTAACTACCTACTAACTTCCCAATTCTATCTTAAATTAAAAACTGCTAGAATTTATTTTTTATTATAAACTAATTAAAAAAAATCAATTTTTTTATAGTAATTAAAATTCTCAATTATTAGTGAAAAAAAATCAACTAACTACCGACTAACTTCCCAATTCTATCTTAAATTAGAAACTGCTAGAATTTTTTTTATAAGCTAATTTAAAAACTTCAAATTAATTTTATAGTAATTAAAATTCTCAATTATTACATTTTAAAAAATATTATATATATCAAAAGACAAGAATTACTATCCTATTTTTTAAATCTACCGCCTACAATTTTTCACTCTTCTTTTCTCTTTGTTCTCAAATTTCAATAATGGTGAAGAAATGGCTTGATACATACTCATATTGATCTTCTTAACATGTTAATGGGACAACCTAATATTTCTACAACAACACTTCTTTAAAGGTATAATGTCAATTTTCTCTCTAAATTTACTTTCATATTTTTCTTAATAGTTTTAAATTTGAAACTTCTTGCTTTACTTTTTACTTTGACATTGATAGATATTTGCGAAATATTTCAAGCAACATTTTTGGATTTCTTTCTAAAAAGTTGAATTGCTTAAAATTTAATCTTTTATATCAATTCATGTACTTTTTTATGGAGTTGTTTTAAACTATTTGGAAAATAGTTTTGCAAGGATTAAATTCAATTCACCTTCATAGTTTATGGAGTATATTATAATGCATTTATGATATATGCAGTTTTGCAAATTTACAATGTTTAATAGTTAATAGGACTTCATGTGAGATGTTCAAAAATAGTAATTAGACTTTAATTATTTATGAAAATTTAGGTTGTATATCTCTTTCATATTTGTTTTTTATTTTATTTATTTGTTTGATGTTTGATTCCTCTTTTATCTATCTTTATTTTTCTTTTTTTAATGAATTGTAGTCATAGTTCATAGGATCAGAGGCAGTGGTTGTGTTGGCTCTGCGATATGCAAGGCTTTAGTGTCAAAGGGTACATAGGTATTTGCAAATTTTACTGAGTAGTATAATAGGGATTTCAATTATTAAAATCAGTATGTACTAATTTATGTGATAGATTTTATACATTTTCTGTTTATTCATAATAATCCATATGATTATTCTATTCTCTTATGCTATTTTTATTTATTATGAGTTCTCAAATTTAAGTATTCTTATATAGATTGGAACATTTCTCTTACTCGGACTCATGAATAGATCAAGTCACTTGGATAACAATCATGTTCATTTCTTCATCATACACTTGAGTAGATTGAATGAACGCAAATGAACATTTGCATTGGTGAAATCAATGTAGAAATTGATTGTAGGTTATTGTTACTCTAATCAATATATGCTATTTCTTAATATACTTGCAATTCATCCAATGCAATGAAGGCATCGGATTATGAGTAAAATATACTAACATTTTACTTTGATTTGTAAAATTGTCTAAAATCAATTAAGACTTTCGAATGTTTCATATATTGTAATTTCAATATTAGTGTTACATTTAACTTTGTTGCAGCAATGTTATCACAAATTTTGATTATATATAGATGTTCAAGACTTACATTGGTACGAGATATACGATATCAATCTTGCAAGAAAAACTTTGGTGTTATTATTGTGCAGATACAACACTTTGTATTCAAGAAACATTTCACTTGCTTTTTTTGTATATTTTTTTTAAAAAAATTATCACAAAAAATAATATAAATTGTATGTTATTTAGAACTTCAAAATTACTATTAGTTTCCTTTGAAATTTAAGTAATTAGATGATACAACAATAATGTGCAAAAATCAATTATTTTTTTGGGTTTATTAATCAAATGTTATGCACATGACATTAATAAATGAATTTAAAAAATTATAATTTTAAATTTCATGAAATGCTTGATTTTTTTATATTTACAAATATGTTTTCAAGGAGTATATCAACAAGAGGTTTAAGATAATATAAAATTTATCAAATATGATTATTTAGAGCTTCAAAATTACTATTAGTTTCCTTTGTATAAGGTAATATTTACATTTGAAGAAATGGCCAATGAGATCAAGGTTAATAAATAATATTTTAAAAATTGAATTAATTAGATAATACAACAATAATGTGCAAAAATCGATTCTTTTTTTTAGTTTATTCAAAAGTTATGAGCATGATGTTAAACAAAAATATTATAATAATTATTAATGATGAATTTAGAGAAAAAAACTTTTAAAATGATTATTTTCACCTAAGTGGCAGTCTAATATCAAGTCATTTGGTAGTTTTAAAACAGAACTAAAACAAAAGAAAAAAATTAATAAACAACAAAATTAACTATTTGGATTTTTTTTTTAAATCTCATGCTACAAAATAAAAAAATAAATAAAATAATTAACGAAAAAATAAGAAAAAGAAAAACATTAACAAAGACATAGCTATAAATACGTAGATAATTTTTTTCAAAAAAAATGAAGAATAATTGAAAACAAAAACTAATCTAAAGCATCTCCTAAAATTCCTCACCACTGGCTATCCTTATCTCTCAAAACTCAATTATATCTTTTGATCTTCTACCTATATAATAGGGAAGACAAAAGTGTCACACATCACAAAATAATTCAATTCAAATTTTGAGTTTATATAAAATGAATTTAGTATTTCAAATCAATATTTTGTAATAAAAAAATAGCATTAACATAAATATTTTAAAATAATATTTTTTTTTAAAAAGAATAAATTTATACTATTGTAAATTTGTATTTTGCGAAATATTGCAACATTCATCATCAGAATAATTCTAAAACTTTCAGTTTGAATATTTGTTTAAAAAAATTCTCTCCAAAAAAATATAATTTTAATTTGATAAATAATTATGTAAAAAGTTGTCAAATAAAATTGCCAAAAACAAAAATGGGTAGTTATATTATTTTAACAATTTCGAGATTTTCTCAAAAAACAATTCTTAATTAAAAAATACTAACAAATTATAAAACACGTATATCATGTAGTGTTCTCTCTATTTCTCTTCCACTTCGTATAGACTTTACTTATATTACTTAATTTGTAGATTTATCAAACCTTTTAAGCTTATCATTAAACAATATAATTTCAACTCTTTTTTAGAGATAAGGTGATTTACATCCTTATTGATCTCAACTACATTCTTTTTCAGAGATAAATGATTTGCAACTATTCTTAGTAATCTTCAAATTAAAATTATATCGAAAAATATTTTTTTTAAAATAATTTTATTATAGTATCTTTTGTTTTAATTGATAAGTGAACACCATTTTTTTTATACATTCTTATTTTATGAACTTGTATTTGATTAAATAAAAAATGTTTTATTTTGCAAGATTGAACGAGAGAGGAGTGTGCTAAAGAGTTTGCAATATGCTTTACAAATTATATTTAGATTTAGCTCAAACTATCATAAATATTTTTAATACTAGGTTTTAGATTGATCTATTAATTTAAGATTTAATTAATTAGCACATGTATCAATTCAACACACGCCACATATGTTATCAATCTTCATTATACTAGAAGAAGAACAAGAATTGTTAGTATAATGTTTAGTGTTTTTGAAGAAAATACCTTCATTGCACATAATTATGGTGATTTTTTGTTAGCATAAGTGTATATATGAAATGAAAACATTATATATTATTATACATGCACTTTTGTTACTCAATAATAATTTGTATTAATTATTTTAAATTTAAAAATTATTATATTTTAAAATATATACGCAACACGCGGACACGTATACTAGTTTTATAAAATAATATAAATTTAGATATTAAATAATGATTTTATGGAAAGCAATCTATAGTGTTATTTTTTATTAGATAGCATCTATTAGGTAGATAAAAATTTCTTCTAGTGGTAATGTATTTATGTTTCTTTATAAATAAATATAACCAATTTATAAATAAGGCAAACCAATAAGCATTCAAATTAAATCTTCAAAGATGGTAGATAAACATCTGAACAACAAGTCAATACTTTTCAATTAAATTCTCAAAGGTATTTGCTTCTTTTTTTTTTTGTATTTTATGTATGTGTTTGTTATTTTTGTCAACTTAAGTCAATTTCATCCAATTTTGTAAATTCAAGATCAAGAGTTGTGGAACCATCAAAGCAAGAAAAAATGATGAATATTATTGATCAGGAATAAGTGAGTTCACGTGTTACCAATAGATTTAATTTATTCAATTTGTTGTTGGTTTGACTTAATATCTATGTCTGCTCTATTTCTATGGATAAAATGTGTATTTTCTCTATTTAGGTTCTATCATTCCGTGAAAGAGAATAGCATCATCTATTTTGCAAGGACTAAATCCTTTTACCTATGATAATTGTGAAACCAAGTGGATAAAATAAATATACAAGCCTAGGATTTAATATATTTTTTTCATACCAAACACACACCTTCGGGTAAACTGTAGTAGAACAAGAACGCATCGCTTCCAAGCATTTATTGTTTCAACCACAAAAAATTTAAAGTCACGCTAGAAAATAATGATAGGTGAAAAATATATGTTCCTTATACCAGTTTTATGCCTTCACTGAAACATTGAATATTTAGAAATTCTTAAAGTGGTTGTCTTATTAGTTTCTCTCTCATGTTTCAACTGACAAAGGACTAAAATTTTCTCTTTTAAATTTTTTCTAATTTTTCAATACTCTATTTTTTGGTAATAGTAGATAAAATAAATTAAAAAGCTTTCTCGTTTATCATTTTAAAACTTTTGGTTGTATTTATACAATTTTTCAATACTTAAAGGTGTGTGATAGAACTTTCTTGTCTATCTAGGTCATGGATGTTTACTCTGAAGAGAATATACTTGTAGAAATCCTCAGTAGGTTGCATGTTAGGTCTCTTCTTCGATTCAAATGTATTTCAAAATTTTGGGGTACACTGATCGATGAGTTGTATTTTAAGATGAAGAATCTCACTCATGCTAAGAAGGACAAAAGTGTAACATCTCGCTAATTGACAGAACTAGAAAGAGTTAGAATTGGAAATAGTCATTTTAGGAAAGAAAGAAAAATCTGGAAATTTGTTAAGTTATGTTAAGTTTGAGTTTTTGGTCAACTTCAAATGACCATAAATCCTAGCTCAAGATAAGTTATTTGTGCTTCCAAATACCGTAGGAAATATTTTGGAATTATCTTTCCAAATTCACCGAGTTTGCACGATTCCGAGTTCGTACTAGTGAGATATGCAATTGGAAGTTGGTCTGGTTGGATAAGGAAAGTCCAATCCGGATTTTGGAAGTGTGTTTTGGTGTTTTCCACACCCTATTATTTTAATTTCATTTTTTTTGTACTTAGTTGGGGTCTAAACTGAACTTGGTCAGTTTATGCTTTACAATATTGAGTTAGGGTTTTTAGAAAAGAGAAAGGAAGAGGATAAAAGAGGAGAAGAAGCAAGAATCGTCAAATTCTCGAAGCTAAGATTGCAGTTTTCATCAAGGGGTGATCCCTACGAGGTATGTGAGACTTTCATAGCGTTGTTTAGTTCATCAAAATTCTTCCTAAAAAGGGTTGAAAGTTTGATGCTGTTGATTTGTGTTCTTAAATTTATTTTCGTTCTTGAATTGAGCTGAATTGAGGAGTTCTTGAGTTTATCGCATCGAGTTTTGAAGTTGTTTTGAGTTAGGTTCTTGGGTACATTCACTGGGCATCCGATTCGAGAAAAATAGTTGAGTTTAGGCAATTTGGGATTGGAAAAACGAAGAAGGAAAAGTCGGGCGAATCTGGGCAGCAGGTCCGCGTCGCGGACCTGTTCCTCAGATTTGGGGAAATCTCCTTCACGTCGTGGAGAAATCACAGACTGTTCTGCCTCAAAATCTATTTCGCTACCAAATATTTAAATGTATCTCTGTGTTATGTACTTTCTTCCATACAATGATTTTTTGATCTTTTCTCATGTTTAACTATCTAAAAACACTCCTAACATCATGAGATCTTTCCTATCAAAAATCACAATCCTTGAATCCATAATTCAATTCAAGAAAAGTTAAGAGTCAAGTGAAGAGAAGTTAAGAGTCAAGTCAAGATGTTAAGATTTAAGTAAAGAGAAATTCATAAAGCTTTCCACAAGTCTTTTACAGGCATTTTAACTTTGTTTTAAGACTTAAGATTTAAGTTGAGTAAAGAGTAAGTTTAAAGTTCATTTCTTCAAAGATTATACGGGAACTATGTATTCCCAAGAGTTAAAATATTTTCACATTTGAACAAGAAAGGAAACATCGATTTCCCAACAGAGCCTTTGAGCTAGTTATTGAGTAATTATCTCAAATCACAGAAAGAGTTTTGTTTTTAAAACATATGAGATGAGTATATTTTGGGAGTAGTATTGAGCACCGATATGGGGACGCGAGTTCATAATAACTCAAGTCTCCATAAATCATGTAGCCATCATGGGTAGAAAATATCATACTTTTTAGATGACTCCTTAGTGCTTTTTAGCATAAACTAGTGGATCCACTTAGTTAAGGCGTTCTATATGATGGCAAAGTATAGGATAGTTCTGGAAGCATGGGCAAGACGATGTATCACCACTTAGGCTCCTAGTGGTGGTTGTCGGTTAGAGAAACTCCCACAGAAACTATGTTACTTTATTATATGAGTAAATTGAGTTGTTATTGCATTTCTTTAACAAATTGAATTGCTGCCTACTATTTTAAATGCTTTGTTTGGGTAAAGCCAAGGTAAGTGTTTCTTTCAGATTCCTTTCATGCTTACATTATGTGTAGTATTCCCCTCGCATACTCGTACATTCAATGTATTGATCATATTAGTCCTGCATCTTTTTATGATGCAAACATAGGTAACTAAGATCATCATCCAGTGCCTCGTTGATCCAGTTGAGCACTTAGAGTCATATGGTGAGCCTCTGTGCTTTCTGGAGGACTCCTTTTACGTTGTTTTAAGTATTTCAGTTGTTAGGATGATCGGGGGTCTTGTCTCGACGTCCCTCTTTGTTTTAGAGGCTTCATAGACGAGTAGTTATACTTCCTTAGTCTTTCCATTTTTAGTTGTATACATTTAAGACTTGAGTTGCCATTTTGGCTAAGTTTAATTTTCTTTAAGACATTACATGATTTATCCTTTCGAGACTATTTCTTGTGTTGAAGTCTTCCGCTGAGTAAGTAATCAAGGCCAAGGGTTCGCTTGGGGCCAGCAATAGTTCTCGAGTTCCAGTCCAGCCCAGGGTGTAGGCTCGGGGCGTGACAAACTTGGTATCAGAGCACAGAGTTCAAGACTCCTAGGGAGTCTATGAAGCCGTGTTTGTAGAGTTTCAGTTATCGGTGTGAAGCGTGACACATCTATAATTAGGAGGCTGCAACATTTAGGAACTATCTCACTTTTTTAATACTCATTTCGTGCAATAGAGTTCATCTCTATACAGTTTCTTTCTAACTCGTGCTTGCGCATAACCAATTGTGAATTGGGCTTTGTTTTAGGAGGACTTCTTGTGGCTATTCTTTTTCCGAGAAGTAAGAGAAGTGAAGGTACGAGAGTTCCTCACTCTTTAGTAGGATTCTTTGAGAATTCATGAGTACAGTATGAAGTTCACATAACTTTCCCGCTATGCTCCAGAGATGGTTGCTGACATGAGGAGCAAGATGAATTTGTTCATTGCTGGGTTGTCTCTCCTGTCAAGCAAGGAAGGCAAGACATCTATGTTGATTGGTGATATGGACATAGCAAGGCTAATGATCCATGTGCAATAAGTTGAGGAGGACAAGCTGAGGGATAGAGAAGAGTTTAAGAATAAGAGGGCTAAGACAACAGAGAATAAGTTCGGGCAGCAAAAGAGTAATGTGAACCGGTCTTCCTTCCAACAAAAACAAAAGGGACATCCTCCATCATCTGCTAGTGCACCAACACCGAAAAACAAAGGTGAGTATAATGGTCAGAATTCACAGAACTTCAGAGCTAGACCTGCACAGTCTCATAGTAGTGTGGCACAAGGAGGTAACTGGGCTCTTGCATGTGCTAAGTGTGGTAGGAACCACCCATGTAAGTGTCGTGATGGTTCCACAAGTTGTTTCAAGTGTGGAAAAGCGGGTCACTTCATGAAATAGTGCCCTAAGAACCGCCAATGTAATGGGAATCAGGTCAATAAAGCCCAATCTTCATTAGTTGCTCCACTAGACAAGTTGTACCTAGAAGAGCTACTTCCGGTACTAGTAGAGGAGCAAACCACCTTTATGCGATTACTAGACGTCAAGAGCAAGAGAACTCTCTAGATGTTGTCACTGGTATGATCAAAGTCTTTACTCTTGATGTTTATACTTTGCTAGACCCAGGAGAAAGTTTATCTTTTGTAACCCCTTATGTTGCAATGAACTTTGATGTCCTTCCTAAGAAACTCTGTGAACCCTTTTATGTTTTTACGCATGTTGGAGAGTCTATTCTAGCTAAGCGAGTATATCGTGGTTGTTTCATTTCCATCAATCACAAGAACACCATGGCTGATTTAGTTGAGTTAGACATGGTGGATTTTGATGTTATTCTAGACTGGCTTCATGCCTGTTATGCCTCCATTGATTGTAGAACTCGAGTTGTTAGGTTTCAAATTCCTAATGAGCCAGTTATAGCGTGGAGTAGTAGTTCAGCAGTGCCTAATGGTTATTTCATTTCTTACCTTAAGGCGATAAAATTAGTTTCCAAGGGGTGTGTCTATCACTTAGTCCGAGTTAATGACTCTAGTGTTTAGATACCTCTTATTCAGTCAGTTTCAGTGGTAAAAGAGTTTCCAAAAATCTTTCTTGATGATCTTCCCGGAGTCCCTCCTAAGATAGAAATAGACTTCGGCATAGACATTATTCCAAATACTCGTCCTATATCTATTCTGTCATATAGAATGGCACCAACAGAGTTGAAAGAGCTAAAAGAACAATTGAAAGATATTCTTGATAAGGGCTTTATTCGACCAAGTGACTCACCTTGGGGCGCTCCTTCCTTATTTGTGAGAAAGAAAGATGGTTACCTTAGGATATGTATAGATTACCGCCAGTTGAACAAGGACACCATCAAGAATAAGTACCCTCTTCCGAGAATTGATGATCTCTTCGATCAACGTCAGGGTGCTACTTGTTTCTGTAGGATAGACATCAGATCAAGCTATCATCAATTGAGGGTAAGGGAATGTGATATTCAAAAGACAGCATTCAAGACCTGTTGTGGTCATTGTGAGCTCCTAGTTATGTACTTTGGTTTGACCAATGCGCCTGCATCATTCATGGACCTTATGAATAGAGTATTCAAACCTTATTTAGATATGTTTGTTATCGTATTCATTGATGACATACTAATCTATTAAAGGAATTAGAAATATCATGCTAGTCATCTCAGGAAGTACCGCCCATTTTGAGGAAGGTAAGAAAGAGCTTGCAAGAGGTGTGCATAGACTTGCACGATTGGGAGTTCGACTAATGGATTCCAAAAAAGGAGGAGTAGTGGTGATGAATGGGGATGAAGCATCATTAGTGTCTGAAGTTAAAGAGAAGCAAAACCAAGATCCTATTTTGCTTGAATTGAATGTAAATGTTCATAAGAAAAAAGTAATGACTTTTGAACAAGGGGGAGATCGTGTATTGAGGTATCAAGGTAGGTTGTGTGATCTCTAAGAAAGGATCATGGAGGAAACTCATAGCTCCAGATATTCAATTCAGCCGGGTTTTACAAAAATATATCGTGACTTGAGAGAAGTTTATTGGTGGAGTAGTATGAAGAAGGGAATTACATAGTTTGTTGCTAAGTGTCTGAATTGCCAACAGGTTAAAGTAGAGCACCAAAGGACCGGTGGTATGGCTCAGAATATATAACTTCTGGAATGGAAGTGGGCGATGATCAATATGAACTTCATCACAGGTTTACCAAGGTCTCGTAGGCAACATGATTCTATTTGGGTGATTGTGGATCGAATGACCAAATCAGCCCACTGTTTGCTGGTAAAAACTAACCATGCAACATAAGACTATGCTAAATTGTATATTCAAGAGGTAGTTAGACTTCATGGGGTGCCAGTTCAGATTATTTCAGACAGAGGTGAGAAATTTACTGCACAGTTTTGATAATCTTTTCAGAAAGGCAAGGTTCAAAGGTGAACTTAGATACTGCTTTTCATCCTCAAAGAGATGGTCAAGCAGAGAAGACTATTCAGACCTTAGATGATATGTTTAGGGCTTGTGTGATTAATTTCAAAGGTAATTGAGATGATCACCTACCTCTTATTGAGTTCGCTCATAACAATAGTTACTATTCTAGCATCCAAATGGCTCCTTATGAAGTTCTTTATGGGAGAAGATGCAGATCTCCTATTGGATGGTTCGAAGTTGGTGAAGCTTGATTGATAGGAACAAACTTAGTTGATCAAGCTATGGAGAAAGTGAAAGTAATTCAAGAAAGGTTGAAAACAGCACAGAGTCGTCAGAAATCCTACACTGATGTTAGGAGAAAGGAGTTAGAGTTTGAAGTAGATGATTGTGTATACTTGAAAGTTTCACCCATGAAGGGTGTTATGAGTTTTGGTAAGAAGGGGAAGCTTAGTCCCCAGTATATTGGCCCTTACAGAATATCCAAAAGGGTTGGTAATGTAGCTTATGAGTTAGAGGTACCACAAGAGTTAGCAGCGATTCATCCGGTATTTCATATTTCTATGTTGAAGAAGTGTATGGGAGATCCTTCACTTATCATACCAACTGAAGATATTAGTATCAAGGATAGCTTATCTTATGAGGAGATTCCGGTTCAAATTCTTGGTAGTCAAGTTCACAAGTTGAGGATTAAGGAAGTAACATCAGTCAAGGTTCTTTGGAGGAACCAGTTTGTTGAGGAATCTACTTGGGAAGCTGAAGAAGATATGAAGAAGAAATATCCACAATTCTTTGAGACCGGAGAAAGTCTAGATCAAGGTACTAATTCTCTTCTTAGTACTCTTTAATTTATAAGTTGACATGTTGTATTTGCATTGCTTGTTGGGTGTTTGAGCCAAATGTTAGATGTTACACCCTTAGCCTAGTAAGAGTAATCTCATTTGAGGATGAATATTCCCAATGGGGAGATATTGTAACATCTCGCGAATTGAAAGAACTAGAAAGAGTTAGATTTGGAAATAATCATTATAGGAAAGAATGAAAAATCTGGAAATTTGTTAATTTATGTTAAGTTTGAGTTTTTGGTCAATTTTAAACGACCATAACTCCTAGCTCAGGATGAGTCATGTGTTCTTACAGATACCGTAGGAAATATCTTGTAATTAGCTTTCCAACGCCACCGAGTTTTCATGATTCCAAGTTCGTATGAGTGTGATATGCCCGTTGGAAGTTGGGCTGGTTGGATAAGGAAAGTCCAATCCGGACTTTGGAAGGGTGTTTTATTCGTTTGCATACCCTATTATTTTAATTTTGTTTTTTTTGTAATTAGTTGGGGTCTAAACTGAACTTGGTCAGTTTACGCTTTACAATATTGAGTTAGGGTTTTTAGAGAAGAGAAAGGAAGAGGAGAAAAGAGGAGAAGAAGCAAGAATCGTCAAATTCTCGAAGCTAAGATTGTGGTTTTCGTCTATGGGTGATACCTACGAGGTATGTGAGACTTTAATAGCATTGGGTTCATTCACGCACGCTCCAATCATGTTTAGTTCAGCGAAATTCGTCCTAAAAAGGGTTGAAAGTTTTATGTTCTTGATATGTGTTCTTGAATTTATTTTCGTTCTTGAATTGGGCTGAATGAGGAGTTCTTGAGATTATCGCGTCGAGTTTTGAAGTTGTTTTGAGTTAGGTTCTTGGGTACATTTACTGGGTATCTTAATCTAAAGAGAATTCGAGAAAAATAGTCGAGTTTAGGCGATTTGGGGTTGGAAAAACAAAGAAGGAAAAGTCGGGCGAATCTGGGCACCAGGTCTGCGTCGCGGACCACTTCCTCAGATTTGGGCAAATCACCTTTGCGTCGAGGAGCGGTCACAGACCATTCTTCCTCAAAATTTATTTCGCGACCAAATATTTAAATGCATCTCCGCATCGCAGACTTGCTTCCACACAGTGATTTCTTTATCTTTTCTTATGTTTAACTATCTAAAAACACTCCTAAACATCATGAGATCTTTCCTACTACAAATCACAATCCTTGAATCCATAATTCAATTCAAGGAAAGGTAAGAGTCAAGTCAAGAGAAGTTAAGAGTCAAGTCAAGAGGTTAAGAGTTAAGCCAAGAGAAATTCATAAAGTTTTCTAAAAGTCTTTTACAAACGTTTTAACTTTGTTTAATACTTAAGATTTGAGTTGAGTAAAGAGTAAGGGGAATGCTTATTTCTTGAAAGATTATACGGGAACTAAGTATTCCCAAGAGTTAAAATGTTTTCACATTTGAATAAGAAAGGAAACATCAATTTCCCAAGAGAGCCTTTGCACTAGTTTTTGAGTAATTATCTCAAATCACAGAAAGAGTTTTATTTTTAAAACATATGAGTTGAGTATATTTTGGGAGTAGTATTGAGCACCGATATGGAGATGCGAGTTCATAATAACTCAAGTCTCCATAAACCATGTAGCCATCATGGGTAAAAAGGATCAGAGGTTTTAGATGACTACGTAGTGCTTTTTATCATAGACTAGTGGATCCACTTAGTTAAGACGTTCTATATGATAGCAAAGTATAGAACAGTTCTGGAAGTGTGGAAAAGATGTTGTATCATTACTTAGGCTCATAGTGGTGGTTGTCGGTTAGAGAAACTCCCACAGAAACTATGTTACTTTATTATATGAGTAAATTAAGTTGTTATTGCATTTCTTAAAAAAAATTAATTGCTACCTACTATTTTAAATGCTTTGTACATCTGCGCCCTATTTACTGTTAAGTACTTTTCATTTGAGTTAAGTTGTTCATGAGTTGAGTAGAGCCAAGGTAAGTGTTTCTTTCAGATTCCTTTCAAGCTTACGTTATGAGCACTCACAGTCAGTTGGTGAGACTCCTTGCATTCCGGAGGACTCCTTTTACTTTGTTTTTAGTATTTCAGTTGTTAGGATGATTGGGGGTCTTGTCCTGACATCCCTCTTTGTTTTAGAGGCTTCATAGATGAGTAGTTATAGTTGTTTAGTCTTTCTGTTTTCAGTTGTATACGTTTAAGACTTGAGTTGCCATTTTAGCTAAGTTTAATTTTCTTTAAGACATTACATGAGTGCTATTTCTTGTGTTTAAGTCTTCCGCTGAGTAAGTAAGCCAGGCCAAGGATTTACTTCGGGCCAACAATGGTTCTCGAGTGCCAGTCCCGCCCAGGATGTAGGCTTGGGGCGTGACAAAAGTTTCCAAAATTTTTTGTTCTACAAATTGCACCCTAAGAAGTCTATATTTTCCATTTATTGTTGTTCGATATATCCGTTTCAACTAGTAGAAGATGTACGGGAAATGAATTGCCCTTTAAATATTGAGCCACGACATTGCATAGTTTACTGTTGTTGTGACAGTTTGGTTATTATCAAGGTTTATGGAAATAGTGTTGAACGCCAAATACTTTTGCTAAGGCATCCCTCCACCAGAGAATAGATTGTACTTCCCACTCCAGAATTTCCAATGGAGGAATTTTCATGTTTGGGAATGTGTTTTGACTAGACTAGTAATGATTATAAAATCCTTAAAATTCCCAATCGTGTAAGTGATCATAGCAGAGTACCTGGTGAAGTTCTCGCACTAAAAAGTGGTTCTTGGAGAAAAATTGTTGAATATCCTCGTGACATTTACGTTATGGTACATGGTATGCATTCATTGGCATTTCGGCATGGTTCATTTCATTGGGTTGGTACTTCAAAAAATTATTTTGTGGTCTCATTTGATATTTCTCCTGAAGTGTATGTAGAAATATCATTACCAGAGAAAATAAGCTTAAGCATCATTAATATTGGCATTTCAGTATTGGATGGAATATTGTGTGCTTATACTAATGCGTATATTCAGGGGAAGCGCACTTTTATGTTATGGGTGATGAAAGATTATGGTCTTGAGGAATCTTGGTATACAATATTTTCTATAGTTCATCCTGATATATGTTTAGCCACACCAAAATATAGATTTGCAGATGGTGAAGTGTTATTCTGATGCTTACATCGTGAATCTGGGGAAAACGCATATAGAACACAGAGAGGCACCCTTTACATTACTGGCTCATGGTATCCTTTAAAATGAATTTGCTTTTATAGAAAGTTTGGTCTCTCCAAGATTACTTACTTAGTATTTACTTGTGTTTGATTGAAATACTTTGTCCTTCTTTTTCTATCAAGTTGTAGTCTCTTATTTTATTTTTTAATCTACTGATTACGTGCTTTTCTATTTCAAGTTATATTTACCAAAGCTTTGTTTATTTACTTCAACTTATATTTGTCAAAGCTTTGTTTATTTATTGTTCCAAGGCAAAGAACATGAGCCATTTAATTTCTAAGAAAGAAGTGGTTAAATAAAATAATATCAGATTGTAGGGAGTATGTTTTAATCATGTAGTAAGTTTACTTTAGTTATGTATTTATAAGAATTTTTAGACAGTATCGACCGAAAGTCTGAAATATTACTCTTACTATTGTGTACACACATAAACAAATTCCTCTCTAGCTATAATTTTTCATTTAAACAATCTCTTTCCATTAATATATCAAGTATAAATTAAAGTTAGAAAAAGTAATGAAATAGTATCACATAATTTCGATGCATTAAATTTTTTATAAAATGTAGTTTCTCAATTTAAATTATCGTGGTCAATCACAAGAGATGATACAAATCTGAATTTGTATGAGACATCATGGGAATATCGTTATTACTAGTTTTGGGGTCACATACATTGCATTTGTATTCCATGCTAATTAAAGAAGTTTTTAGATAATATAAATGACATTAGGATGTCTATTATAAATACATGAAATCTGAGGAAAATATGTTAGTACAAAGCAATAAATATATCATTGTAAAATACTTTTACGAGTTAGCATTAGCACTTCACGGAAAATATTATTTTCAAAAAATTTATTAATAATTTCTATCTTCTAGGCTAAAATAAGCTTTCGTTCTCTACAAAATTTAGCTTTGACCGATGTATAATGAGAAGCCATGTCTTCCCTACTCAAATTCATGACTGGCCTAACTTGATGAAATCAACATTGAATTGGTATGAAATTTTAATATAATAATACTTAAGAGTCTATTTGTAGGTTCTTATAACTTATGATGTAACACCCCAAATCCAGAAGGGCGTGACCGGCACCTAGTGAATGGTCTCTTTTGAAATCTTTACTTCTCTTATCTTGTATGATGTATGCTAAGTGGCTTGTCTAGGTCCTCTCGGGGTTCTTTACGCCATTTTACACCTAGGGTTCTACTTTGGTTCGTGACAAGCTTTGTATTCAGAGAACAAGGTTTAGAAAGATCCTAAGATGTCTCATAAGCCACATCCAATAGAGTCTTGTTCATGAGTGTGAAGCGCTCCACATTTATTAATAAGATACTATAATATGTTTAAGAAATTCCACTTCTTTCATCATTCTAAATTTATGTGGTAGAGTGTAACTCTATATATATCTCTCCTAATCCGTATCGGATGTTTTTTAGGATATGACCCCTTGAAGAGCATATGTTAGGAGTAATTTGAATGAGAAGCTCCTCAAGTTCCTCAAGAAGCTCGAAAAGTTTTGCCCGACCCTTTGGCCGAGCAAGTGACTAATGAAAAGTTTAGGGCTACTTTTCAAGTGTTGGCTCAAGCCAATAGGTAGACTATGGTCCCCGTGAGCCCAAATGTGGATACAACGGCAACTAGAGTGATACTTAACTAGGATGAATCTCCCGGAGTTTCATGGTTCCAAGGTTGAGGAATATCCTCAATAATTTATTGATGATGTATACAAGGTGTTGATGATCATGGGAGTAATGCCGTTTGAAAAGGCAGAATCGACTGCTTATCAACATAAGGGTGCTGCTCAAGTTTGGTTCAACTAATGTAAGGAAGATAGGGTGGTTGATGCGACTCTTCTTGATTGGGAAAAACTTAAGGTTTCTTTCCTTCATAGATTCTTTACCCTTGAGATTAGGGAGTCAAAGGTACTTGAATTCATTAACCTTCGTCAAGGGAATATGAGTGTGATGGAGTATACCTTGAAGTTCACACAATTGTCTAAGTATGGTCCTACTGTGGTTGCCGACTCTAGGGCAAGGATGAACAAGTTCGTTTTGGGTGTGTTTGAATAGGTTGTTAAGGAACGTCATACCACCATGATTATCAAGGAAATAGACATTTACCATCTAATGATTCATGCTCAACAAATTGAAGAGAAAAAACTTAAGGAAAAGTCTAGAGAGATAAAAAGGGAAAAGACTGGTGATGGTGACTATTCACATTCAAGGTCCGATGGAAATGGTTGTTCTAATTTTCGACAAAGGTTTTCCGGTCAAGTTTCTTCCAATGCTCCGGATCCAAAGTTAAACAAAGATAGGGTGCCCAAACCTAAACCTAGGACACCAATAAAGTAGCCTCAAATCCCTTTACATCTTAGTTACACATGGATGAATGTAATACCGCGAACCATGAGACTCTTCCAACACATTCTTGATCAAGTCATCAAGAAGAGGAATGAAAATCCTTTCTCTAAAATTAATCATACTATCTGCATCGAGAGTGGAATCTTGTACTCAAATTACCTAACCTGGTCAAATGTACCACGATAGAAGCAATGTTTTTCACAAACCTGCAGTAGTAGCTAGCAAGTCCCACGAAACTTCTAACTTCTGTCACAGAGTTAGGCCATACCCAATTTTTAATTGCCTCAATATTTTGGGAATATAAAATTAACCAATTCTTAAAGCCATTTGAAATCTGGTATGGTTATAAACCTTTTTTGAAAAATCTCAAAGTGTTTGGATGCTTGGGCTTTACGTATGTGCCACAGGTTAAAAGAGATAAGTTGGATAAAAAGGTGGAAGATGGAATATTTGTGGGTTACAACACTGTTTCTAACGCTTACAGTGCATTCCAACCTCATACAAGGAAAATCTCGATAAGTAGAGATGTGTATTTCATGGAAGATAAAAATGGAACTAGAAAGAAATAGAACCAACATTCATTCCAGATCAAATTAAATTGCTCCTGCTGAAAGAAGATGAATTGGTGGATGATATCCTGGTAAGAGGCACACGATCTCTCTCTAGTAACTATCAGAGATGCAATGTGGTTGTTCTTGAGCTAACAATTTTTTGGGAAGTAGAGAAAGATACAACATGGAGAGTTGAAATGAAGGAGGAATTCACCATGATTGAGAAGAATCAGATATGGAAAATTGCGAAAAGACCTATATACAAGAAAGTCATAGGAGTGAAGTGGATTTTCTGAACCAAGTTAAATGCAGATGGCTTATCAACAAGCACAATGCCAGACTAGTTGTAAAGGGGTATGCTCAAATTTTTGGTATTGATTTTTCTAATACATTTGCTCATGTTACTAGATTAGAAACCATCAGATTATTGTTGGCTATAGTTGCATAAAATGGTTGGAAAGTGTTTCAGCCGGACGTTAAATCTGCATTCTTGAGGAGGAAAATTATATAGAGTAACCTGAAGGATTTGTAGACAAAGGACATGAAGATGGAGTGTATCATCTCAAAAAATCTTTATCTGGACTAAAGCAGGCACCAAGAGCTTGGTACAGTAGGATTTATGAGCATTTGGTTCAACTGGGCTTTAGAAAATTCCTTAGTGAAGCTACTCTCTACATTAAAGGTGATGATGTTAATTTTATCGTTATTTCACTATATGTAGATGATATACTGGTTACTGGAGGTAATAATGAACTTGTCAAGAAATTTAAAGAAGATATGCAACATACTTTTAAAATGACGAATTTGAGAGAAATGGTGTATTTTCAGGGTATGGAAATCAAGCAAGAGAAAAATGAAGTGTCCATCTGTCAAAAGAAGTATGCAAAAGACATTTTGACAAAGTTCAGAATGGAAAATCGCAAAGAGACAACTAGTCCAATGTGTTAGAAGGATAAGTTGAGTAAGAATAATGTAGCAGAAAAACTAGATGAGACTCTTTAGAGGAGTTTGGTTGGCTGTCTCATATATCATACTGCAACTAGACCAAACATTTTATATGTTGTCAGTCTTCTATCTAGATTCAGTAACACTCATTTTAGAGCAGCTAAAAGGGTGATAAGGTATGTTAAGGGAACATTGAATTTTGAAATCAAGTTCTATGCAAATAAGAAGTATGTGTTATAGGGGTTTTCTGATAGTGATTGGGGTGGCTCTTCCGATGACATGAAAAGTACTTTTGGTTATTGTTTTAATCTAGGTTCAGGACAATTTTCTTGTTGTTCTAAGAAGCAATAAATTGTAGCACAATCAACGGCTGAAGTTGAATTCATAGAAGCAACAACTGCTGCAAATCAAGCCTTATGGCATAGAAAAGGGCAACTTAATATGAATTTAGAGCAAGAAAACTGCACAGAGGTGTTTGTGGATAATCAAGCAGCTATTGCTATCTCAAATAATCAAGTTTTTCATGGAAAAACCAAGCATTTCAATATCAAATTATTCTTTCTCAGAAACGTGCAGAAAGAAGGATCTGTTTGGTTAAAGTACTGCAAGACAGATCTTCAACTGGCATATATTTTTACCAAAGCCTTGCCAGGGAGCAGCTTCGAATTTCTCCGAGAAAGACTTGGAATTTGCAGCAACTGAAGCAAGTAGGAGTGTTGATTAATTGCCTCAGTTACTGCAGTAATTAGTCAATAAAAGTTGCTGGATTTTCTCCTACTTTTTAGCCATCTTCAATATTTTAAGTTAGTTGTTGTTTTATAAGAGTTAAGTTGCTATTTTTAAAAGTTTATTTATTATGCAATCATGTGCAAAGTAGTTGCCTAGATATAGGCTTTAGTTATTTTATTTTTCTGTATTTAAACACTATTTCAGTACAATTAAAGATCATCTTTCCACTAGAAAATATTTTGTTTTCTTCTTCTTGCCTTTATTTTTGTTTATAGAGTTGATGTTCAGTCAAAGAACTCCAACAACTTCAATTAAAGAGACCCACTTCTAAAATTCTAAAAATTATGAGTTACAAGCTTGTTTCTCACACTATAAAATAGAAGTTTTCTACTATAGTCTTTCAGAAAAGTTTCAGATGCCATTCTATGAGCCAAAAAAATATATTTTTCTCTCATTTCAGCTATTTATAGTCCCAAAAATTAGCCAAAACTTCATCAAATTTCTTAGTTTTCAATGTAAGTCGTTCTTGCCGAGTTTTTCTTCTTCTCGCCTTTCTGGGTTTCAGGCTTTAGGTGTTTGAACCATAGTTGGTGAGCTCGATGGAGTTCACCATTCATATTTGATGAGTCATCGATTATTATCCAATTTTGCCTTTTTAGCCTTAAACTTGGCTTAAATGTACTATAACTTTCGGCGAGCACTTGTTAGTTCACCGATTGAGTTCGGTGAGTCAACGTTTAGCTCTTCTTCTCACCAACCTATCTTGAGTTTTTGAGCCAATGACTGTCATTTTTGGCGAGATCTAGCAAATTCAATAATTCGCCGAGTGACTTTTGGCGATCATCGATGTTACAATTTTGATTTTTTATTTCATTGTTTTAGACTCTTTTGTGTGATTCATCCCTGCCTTGTCCTTGAGACTTCATAACTACAAAATACAATAAATCATTAGATATTAACTTAAAAAGGCATTAAGGATAGATGAGTCCGAGATTTGTACTCATTTAGGGCTTTATTTGTATAGATTTAGTGTCTTCAAATGCTTATTTTGTGCCAATAACTGATGTAAAACCCTTGATTTCCAAGTATATGGATTGAGGAACAATGCAAGGACACTGAAGTGCAAAAATGAACAAAGTAAGCTGAAAGTGTGAAGAAAAAGGAGCCTAATAGTTGCCAAGTCTACTTGGCGAGTCGCCGAAGGGCTCCTTGACCGCCTAAAGGTCTAGTGTGCCAAGTCCTGAAGGAGAAAATCAAGTCGGCGAGAGAAAGGAACATTTGGCGGATCACCGATAGGTCCCGCGGTGCAGTGTTAGATCGCCCAAAGTTACAAACCTGGAGGATTCTGAAGGCCAAGGCAAAAAGGTGATTGAATAGACTAAAGGGCGGATCACCGAGTCGATCGGTGAGCCCGACTTACTGCGTCGAATGGCTCTTCGTAACATATTTTTGGTGACTAGAAATATGTTTTTGAACATCATTATCATTATCATTATCAGTATCTAATTATCGTACTTCAAAATATTTAGAATCCTAAGTAGAGAGACAAGTTTTCTTTAACTTTGAAGAATTGAAGTTTTCCATTTTTGAGAAATTAGAAGTGGTTCTTTGATATTCTTCAATTTGGACCTTTGTAAAGACGAAATTAATTGTACCCAGTTGATGGAAACACAATTTGATAACGATTTCTATCTTTCTATGATGTCTAGCTAAAACCCCAATTCTTGGGGTGTGACTATGTGATGATGGACTGATTTAGTTTATGGGTATTGTTAATTGTTAGTTTAAATGTTGTTTAGAAGTGATTTCAATCATTAATTATGGTTTAATTTAAAGAATTGTAGTTACAAATGTAGTTCTACCTTCGTGTTTTTGGCTTGCTCGAGAGAGAGGTTTAAAACCTAGATTATTGATTGATGGTCTGTGGGTATTAGGTTGTCATGGGTTCAGCTCGAGAGAGTGAATCCAAAATCCTTTTCCACACATTCAGCTCGAGAGAGTGAATGGACTAAAGCGTAGGCTATTCTTATTTTGCATGCTTGTTGATATTCGAGAGAAATCAACTTGATTCGGGGTAAATTGTTTGAGAGAAAATTTACCTTCTCTATAGTCTAGCTTATTCACTAATTCACAGCTATTTTCTAACAGTTACAATTAGCCATTTCTCTACATTAGCCTATAATCTAATCACATCCCAAGAACCTGTCTTATTATTGTCATTTTCATATTATTTTGTTGCTGCTGTAGTTTATAATCAAAACTAAAAACCCCTGATTTGACATTCATGTCACCCCCTGATTTGAATTATATTTTTATTTGTAAATGTCTATTCCTATGGATAATTTGAGCATATTCACACTTGACTCTTGAATCTTAAACACGTACCACTCCATATGAGATTTGACCCCCACTCATTTAGTTGGGTTATATACTGACTAACTATCGTTGACGCTTAGAAATGGATTAAGTGTCTTTGATAGCGTATTCAATCAAAATGAAGTCGCTGCCGGGGAGTGGTGTTGGTTAAGATTCTTTAGTTAAGTTAAATTTTGTTCTTGTTAGTCATAGTTGAATCTACTTACTTTTAGTTTTGGTTTTTATGTTGCTTATTTAGAACTGAATAAAGGAGCTTATCTTGTAGCAACAGTGACCAAATGGACCACTCTCCTTTGAGAATGATGATTCTTAGGGATAACATCCTAAGTTTCAGTCAATTGGAGGGTGAGTCAATCCATGAGTTATGGCTAATATTTAAGTCATTATTGCGGCAATGCCCAACTCATGAAATCTCAGATAAAATGCTACTAAAGGTCTTGGTCCGTAGACCAGAGGAGTGGCTGACCAAATTTCTCCTGTGGTCTCACTGACTACCCTATGCAATAGTAGCTCAACTCCTTGATCAAATTGGAGGTACCGTACAAAAAGAAAGAACGGTACATTCCCCCTCATGAGCGTATAAAGCCCAAGGAGTGCGAGGGTGGACAAGTAAAAGAGATAATCTCACTTATCCTCCACAAAGTTGAAGAACACGATAAAGTGTTGAATGAGATAAAAGAGAATATCTCACTACTGAATTAGATGAATGCCTCTAACTCCATGTTGATTCAGCTACTGGAGACCCAAATGGGTCATGTGTTGTCGTCTCTACCCCACAAATCCAAATTGAGTGGGGAAGTGCATCGTGCCACGATGTTAACTAAGGTGCTTCTTGGAGAGGCAAACCAAGTTTTACTACTTTCGTTTTGATTTAGAAATAATCGTGTGTTGATTTTGCAGGTTAAAGTGTAGAATGTGTTTGAAAAGTGTAGGTTGGCGAGCTAAATGTACAGTTGGCGACTCGCCGAAGAGGTTAGCGACCCCGACTTGGACCGCCGTTGGACTCAAGAAATTTTAAGGTTGGAGTCTATAGAATTGGGCGAGCCCATGGACTACTTGGCGAATCACTGACCAGGCGGGCGATCCCATATTTGTCCACCATTTGGACCCCCACATTAACTGGAGGTCCTGTAAAACTCGGCGAGGTAAGATCCCACTCGGCGTGTCGTCGAGTGGGTCAGCGAGAAAAACTAATGTCGCCGAATGGGCCAGAACTAGATGGTTTTAAAGGCCAAAGAGTTAAACTTTCAAACTCTTTCACATTCCCTCACTTTTTAACTTCCCAAAATCACACCGACACTATATTTTCTCATATTTTTGCATTTTACCACTTTTTAGTCATTGATTGTGTGTTCGGAGTTAGATTTTTTTACCGCCTAACTTTTCAAAGTATTTATTCGGCATTAAGGGTTGGTTTTTCCGAACCCCAAACTCGTAATTAGCGATTTTACTCATTTGCAATTGTTCTTATCTTAGTGATCTGTAATTGTATGTTTGTGTGCCTGTTTTAATTTGAATATCACCTAAATTGCCTAATTATTGATTTCCCAAATTTCGTGCTTAAAATTGATCGAAATCTTGTTGGGTTGAGTTTTGTTGTTGTTGGGTTTAGTCGGGTGACGTCTAAATAACCCATATTTGTGCGAAATGACGTACTTTGCCCAATGATGGAGCGATTGACGTCATTCTTAAGGCTTAAGTCATCAAATGGCCAAATTTGGCCAAACCGAGAGAAGTCTGAGTATCCCAGGGGCATGAGTGGAATGGGTCTAAGCCTAATTGAAATAGTGTATGCTTTGATTTTGATTTCGGGGGATGCGGGGTTGAATTTGGAAGATGGGGTTGAAAGTAGGCACGTTGGGCTAGCTAAGTCGAGCTCACGGAACCACTCGGCTGTTCACCGAATCCCCCTATATCGCCTTTAATATCATGCTTAAATTGAGTTTGGGTTCTATAAAGCCTGAGTTTGCCGAGTGCACTCGACAACTCACTGATCGTCTTTCTTGATCACCATATTTTACGCCCCTAACCCTTAAACTGCACTATAACTTTTGGCGAGCTTGGCTGTGCTCACCGAATACTGTCGGTGATTCACCGAAAGACTATCCCCATCGCCGATATGACATTTTTCTGGGAAATTTTTAGCCAATCCTTTCGGTGAGCCCGATCTAGCTCGCCAAAGTGATTCGGCGACACATCGATCAGTTCGGCGAGTCTATCTGCAACTATTTTTTTGAAAATTTTCTTGAAATGAATGTAACTCTTTTTGATGCTTTTGCAGATATGGTTAGAACAAACCTCGACATGTCGCCCCGTAAAAGAGCACGAGGTATAGTGATAAATGAAGGGGGAGAAAATCCTCCTAAAAAGGGAAGGAAATAGCCTCCAAAGTGAGGAAACGACAGGGGTAAGAGGCCCATATATGATGTTCCGAAGCACACCTCTGGCAGCAAGGGAGAGTCCTTTAACTCCCAAGCTACATTATTTGAGTCGGAGGATGACCAGCCACTACAGTCTCGGCGGGCGGAGATTCGTGCTAGGTCTCGCCAGCAGCCACTCCACCTACAACTGATACAGTGCCAACTCCGACACCACCTGTGGCCCGAGTGCCTCCCGTACAGATTCCTCCTCCCAGACTACTCAATAGATTAAAAGTTGATGGGTTGCGGACCATTCTTGAGGAGAAGATACTTTCCATAGAAGGCATAGATGGAAAATACTCCAGGGTGATGGAGATACTCCAGTATCATCACTTTGAGTAGTTTACCAGGCCCCGAGGCCCCTATATTCCTACATGGGTTTGGGAGTTTTACTCGGCATATGGTGACCTGGTTCCTAAAGGTAAGAAAAAGGCCAGTACTTTCAGACCGGTGGGGTCCATGTCACGACCCAAGCCTAAGGCCTAGACGTGACCGGCGAATGGGGAACCCGAAGGAACCCCAAACAAGCCTCATAGCGTATCATTACACATCCTTGGTCGCGGAAGCAATTAAATGACCATGAGCAATAAGCATAATCAAGGGG
>JAJOOS010001179.1:0-41410 GCA_029582725.1 Solanum chiquidenum | reverse complement strand
ATGGAAGAGGTGTTTTGGGAAATGTTTAGAGATGGGAATTGAACTAATGGTATATAGGAAATAACATATGCCCTTTGGAAAAAAATGGTCCAACACTTTGAAAAAAAAATGGGGCGGGTGAACAGTAAAATTGCTCTCTGGAAATTGTCTTTCCTGCCGGACAGGTTTTACGAAAATGGGCATAACTTCTTCGTCCGAACTTCGAATGAGGTGAAATGAAGTTCGTTAGGTAGCTTACTCAAAGGGTTTTCCATGGATATATTATTTGGCCACCCAATAATTTGTGTGCTAGGAGATATGACCCTCCAAAGTAGGCCCTCGAAGAGGCTTCACTTGGAAATTTCGGATTGTGATACGGTTGCTCTAAAATTTGGGTTAGACCCATTCCCCACTCAATTTGATCCCCTAAACAAGAATATGAAGTTGGATTTTCGAAAAACGAAATGGATTTTTTTATAAATAGCTAAACCAGTTTCCGGTAACTTCCGAAGCACATTTTTAAGAACTTTTTGGGTCATTTCAGATATATCTAACCCATAGAGTTTCCCTCTCATGGCATCAAACCCAACTATATCAATTTATCCCTAAAATCGTAGGATAGGCATGAGTACATGGAATTTCATCCTTAATACATGCAATTCTATCAATTCAATAAAAAACAATCATAATCCACTCAATTGGATCAAAATTGATCATAACCCACAACATTGGAAGAAACCCTAACTAGAATTGGGGGAATTCTTCTTCAAATGGTGGAATTCTTGGGTACTCCATTGGAGGAAGGATCCCATGGATAAAATGCCATCATACCTTAGTCACAATGCCCTCTAAAGCTTGAAGATTGGGATATTTGATCTTGACCTAGCTCCAATTCTTCTTTCTTCTTCCAACTTCTAGAGAGAGAATATTTGAGAGGAGTTTTGGGTTTTCTTTTGTCATTTGAGAGAATAACTTAATTGATTGATTTAGGGGTATACAATCCTTATATAAGTAGTGTAGGTTTAAGAAAAAATACACAACATCGATTTGATTAAAACCAAAAAGACCCTTAAGCTCCTAAAAATAGTTATCAGGCTTGACCCACGAGACCACGACTAACGGACCGTTGATGTACCTACGATCCATCCTGGTCAAGCGTTGTTCGTGGTCAGAGATTTTTGGCCATCGGTGGTTCCCCCAACCACTGCCCGTGGACCCATCCACGGGGCATAGATCCTGGCCATGGTTCTGCCTTAAGTAGTTGCCAGAGTGCCCCATCCACGAAACCCACCTACGGGGCATGGGTATAACCACAGGGTGTGGTTGGTCCTCGTGGGTGACACCTGGTAATTTTAACAATTTGCTAAGCTTTCGTCTTTAGGCTACGGGGTGTTATATTATATCCCCCATGGAATCATTCATCCTCGAATGAGATTTGAAGTATGTTTCTAGAAAAAATACTCAAGACTAGCAACCCATCATGCATGAAACACATCTAAATTCACATAACTAAGGATGAAATTCATCTCCAAGATAAACATACTCAATGCACCATAAGGGAGTAGGAACCACATCTTACAGCACAATATGCATGAAATCTTAACATCTCTCATGTTCAAGGAGGAACTATCATCTCCAACTCAAAAGCAATCCTCAACATAATCTCATTGAGCTCATATGCAAATTAATTTCAAAAAGCACAATTTCAAGAAGGGGATCGCAACTCGAAGTCAAGGCATGTTCTACAACTCATCTTATGAAGTCTATAAGCAACTCATACTCAATACTCAACAACATGAGGAAAATATATCATAAAAGCCAATTCTTTCAAAAACTTAAGTTTTTTCAAGAACATGCAAATTTAAGGAAATCATGGAAACACATAAAACACACAGGACTTCAAACATAAGCAAACCAAGAGGAACACATTACCTCAAGCTAGAATTGGAGGAAAAAGATCAGGATACCGAGAATATCATATCGGCCTCAGCCTCCCAAGTAGCACCCTCAACTAGATGGTTTCTCCATAACACCTTAACGGAAGAGCCCTCTTTGTTCCTCCATCTCTTAACTAGCCGGTCTAAGATCTCAACCGGAACTTCTTCATAAGAAAGGTTCTCTTTCACTTCTAACCCTTCTAGGGGTTTTATGGATGTTGAATCTCCAACACATTTTTTCAACATAGAGACATGGAAAATCGGATGCACTGATGCCAAGTCAATTGGCAAATCATGCTCATATGCAACCTTATCACCACACCTCAAAATTTGATATGGGTCTACAAAATGGGGACTAAGTTTCCCTTTCTTACCAAACCTCATTACACCCTTCATTGGGGTGAGATTTTCAGGTAAACCCAATCATGCACATTAAATTCAAAGTCTCTCCTTCTAACATCGGCATAAGACTTTTGTCGACTTTGGGCCGTTCTCAACCTCTCTCTAATGAGTCAAATCTTCTCAATAGCCTCATTAACTAACTCGATCCCTATCAAGGAGTCCTCACCCACCTCAAACCATCTTATGGGAGATCTACACCTTTGACCATAAAGAGCTAATCATGAAGACCCACATCAACCACCCTCTCTTCCTTCCATTAGTTGAACTAAACTTGAGCAACATCGTTAAGTTGATACGCGGGAAATTTCACCTTTTCCACCAGCATCACTCCCATGATTATTAACACATCATCAATGAACTCTTGATGATCTTTCTCAATCTTGGAACCATGAAACTTCAGAGGATTTATTGTAGTGAAGTCTCTTACTCTAACTGCCGTTGTACCTACATTTGGGTTCACAAGGACCACAACCTCCTTATTGGCTTGAGTTGTCATGGATTGAGCCAACACTAGAAATTTAGCCTAAACTCCGCATTAGTCACATGCTCAACAAATGGGTCAACCAGAACTTGAGGGGCTACTAGTCAATTATGGATAGGTTACAAGGATCCTAAAATTTACCCACTTTCAACGGATCCAAGGTACAGTTCGTAGTTCTTCCTATAGTCTGTACACGCCATCCTTATAACCCAACATTGAGTTGTAAAATATTACTTTGTATGGGGTGAAATAAGAGACCTACCTATGACTTGTAAGAGGAACGACAAACCGTTCCGTTAAATCGTAACAAAGGTGTTAGGGCTTGTTTTGAAAATTTCATTTTCCCTTTACCTACAGTTTCCATCTACGGCCCGTAAGTAGGACCCGTAGATATAGACACCAGCCCAAAATTGTATTTTCCTTTTTTGTCATATCCTAGATGTTATAGTAGACCCCATCCATACAACTCAACATTTAGTCAAAAATCTCACCAAGTCTGAACCTTTACTACGAGACCCGTCCTACGACTCGTAGACCAAATGACAACCCATCAAATCATTCCATAGAACTGAGAACCTAAATCAAATATCTGAATACCTTCTATGAAAGTCACCTATGGTTCATCCGATTCATTCGTAAGTCAAACTTCAGAAACTTAAAATTCCAAAACCTAACTCTGGGTTCTACGATTCAGTTCCTATGGCCAGTTGGACTTCCTATGGTCTGTAGGTTGGACTCGTAGACCACTCCTTTAAGGGAAATTCTACATTTTTCTTTCCTTTTTGACATTCTAACTTTTGAGGCATTATATAAGAACTATCCATGACATAAATATTGAACACAATCGATCCTCGAATATCAACAATGAAAACTCAAGAATTTCAATAACTACCTAACTCATAGGTTAAAGAGTAGAGAGAGAGACAAAATGAATCAAACCATCAAATATTATAACAAAAACTCAAAATATCAAAATACTACAAATATCTCAAAATTAAACTTTAAAAATAATAAAATACAATAAAAAGGGAAATATTGGCACAAGTGCCATCACCCCACCAAAATAAAATAACAGTGTCCTCAATGTGATAAAAATATATGTACGATAGAGAAGTTATATAAAGATCCCTCTAATAGGTTATGCTTGTGATCTGCTCTAATCGGGAGACTTGAAAGGGATGGAATCATCTCAAGCATCGGTGCACGACAAAATAGGAGCAGCAGTCAACAGGGTAATATCAATCGAGGCATCAACGTCTGACAAATTTTTAGAAGGAATAATGAAGTTTGAAGAAACTCCATAGTGCCCATTGTTGAAGTATCTAAACGAGATCTCTCAAACATGGCATGCACTATAGTTTCCTATATAGCCTTAAACTCTGTC
Organism: Solanum chiquidenum; assembly: GCA_029582725.1. NCBI lineage: Eukaryota > Viridiplantae > Streptophyta > Magnoliopsida > Solanales > Solanaceae > Solanum > Solanum chiquidenum. Next base: position 37,227 of record JAJOOS010001179.1, on the reverse strand, counting down.
AGCGTCTCAAAAGTATACAGTTCATACTCTTGGAAGAACTCATCCTCATCAGTCTCCTCTTTCTGCTCATCACCAACCTCATCAGTACCATCAACAGGATGCTCGACCACACCAGTAGGTACATCTACTCTCGTCTTGAAAGAAAGGACTACTTCAGGCACATCAAGTAAGGGGACGTCACCCTAAAACATTAAAATATTGGTAGACCTCAATTCATCCACATTTGTCCTCAGAGTAGTAATATTTCCCCTCATCTTATTCAACTCAATGGAGGTACCCTTGCTCTTCTCCCTCACCTCCGTCCTAGTAGTGAGGTTATCTAACCTCTCCCATATGCTGATAACATGTTCTGGAACTAAACCATCTATCCCCTTATCAGAAGTAATTCATTCTCATCAACCCTCTCAACAAACACGGGCATCCCACTCTCACATCTGCCGAATGGGCAAGGTTTCCATTTGGTAGATCAATTCTTAGGTAAAGGGATGTCATTATACGGGGGCAAGAGCTTCAGATGTAGAGGTAGAAGTTAAAAATTAAAGTTGAATGGTATGCGATGGCTCTACAGAAGGACCGGGCTAACCAGTATCAGCCTCAAGGCAATAGGATCTACCACAGGGGTAGTGTCTGGAGGTGGTGGATTTCTCCTCATCGCATCATCTTTCAAATAATTTGCCTCAATCCTTTAAATATTATTGGAGGAGGCAAGGGTGGTCCTGACATCTGACCTCTCCCGATAAGGCACTCCCGCAGCCCCACACATCTGTGTGACCAAAAATGGGAAGAGGAAAGAAGTCTATTTTTGACGATATTTTTCACGACCCAGGGGTACCCCTAGATGTAACATGTCGTATAGAACCCCGAAGGACTCCATATAAGCCACTTAGCATACCATAACATAAAGTAATAGAACAATAAAGAGTAAAACAACATTTAAGACCAAAACAGTTTTATAGAAAAGTGGAAGTCTAAACCCATGTCTCATCATAGCCATCTATTACATTCGAATGAAATTCGGCCTAGCCTATACATCATTTCCAAAAATGAAAATACAAAAGAAAAACTAAAATGAAAGTAATCCATCCTCAAACCATGAGGACTCACCAAGCTCGGGGAAGAATCAAAGTCCAAGCTCTAGCCACTAAAATGGGAACCTTGCATGTCAGACCCTACATTTGGGAAAATGTAGGCAAGAGTATGCATTAGTACAAAAATGCACTAAGTATGATAGCTATGTATGAAAACATTTAAAACATGCTGAGAAGGACATTTCATTTCATGACATGCAATTGACCCATTAAAACATGATATAAAAGAGTTAGAAAATATAAATCGTAACATCATGGTCAATGCAAGCTAAAAAATCTTTGAAACTTTGATAACATATGAGATACTTCTTTAAGTAACCTTAGTTCATTAATCATCTTGCTGTGGGAAAATCAGCCTTAACCGATATAGAGACCATGTGAGCTATAACATGATCCCCCGGTGTCTCCCACACCAAAAAAGGTTGTTCTACTTGCCTAAGCTTAAAACCATGAACTTTTAGCTTAAGTAGATCCACTAGCTAATCATCCTATGAGGGAACATAGTTTATGGGATAAGGAGATTGCTACTAGAAAGCCAACCTCTACTATCGGGAGAGCTTCCATCTCATGAAACTTCTTCTAGAAATCCAACCTCTACTAATGGGAGAGCTTCCATTTCAATGTCAATATCCACTCGGTGCTAAACATAACTCCCACAGAATAGTATTTCCTTACTTATTCTCATTATCCATGGAAAGACATGTAATCTTATCAATCCAAGCTAGTTCGTTATGATAGATCTTATTCATTTATTCAATTGGGTAAGAAAAGCATTTCAACTAAGAATCCTTTCTATGTGAGAAAACCTTTCACATCATGCTAGTATTTGTTTATGAGAATAGCCTTTTACAACACAACATAAAACATCATCATTTGGCACTGTATTCTCAAAGCACCCTTAACATTTACATAGTTTTCATAAGATCATGCATAAACTCATACTTTACCCTTTCAAGGTTCAAGGCTTACTTTCAATAACATAATCTAGAACTCAAGCATTAGAATTGATGCTTTAGATCATAAAACTCCTCTTTCATAATCAACAACCCACATTATAAGATCACACTTTGGAAAAACATGGGGTTTGCATGGGTTCATAGGGAAAATATCATAAAAGCATTGTAAATCATCAATTCATGCATATCTAAACACAATTAAATCATTAAGATCAATAATCAAAAGAACCCGTGGTGATTGAAGAAGCCCTAGGTAATTAGAGAATTCTACCATTCGAAATAGAGGAATTAGGGGACTCCATGAATGAAAGAGATTCATGGATAAAAACTATCATATCTCAAGTCCAATTTTTTATCTTTAATAGAGGAATTGAGCCCTTAGCTTGAAACCCTAGGTAGAATCTTCTTCTTCTTCAAGTTTTCTAGAGAGAGAATATTTTGGAGGAGATTTGATTTCTTTTGGGGAATTTGGAAGAAGGAATTAAATGGGGTGAATTTGGGGGTAAAAAGGCTTATATACGGGTTCTAAATATAGGCAAAATGACATAGTATAGGAATTAATTAATTAGGGAAAGACCCAACTACCCCTGAAACTTAACAGCCCGCCCTGACCTACGACTCACCACCGACAGACTGTAGGTGGACCTACGGTTCATCCTCCACATCCATGGTTGGGTGGTCTGGGACCTAATTTTAGGGGGTTCGAACCACGACCCTGGACCACGGACAGTAGAACGACGTACGGTCCGTAGGTTAAGTCGTAGTCCTAAGCCTGGATAACTTTTTAGGTGGCCAATTCACGGACCCCACCTACGGTCTGTAGGTCAACCTACGAACCGTCTGTGGTCCTTATGGATGGAACCTATAGGTTGTGATGTTTTTTGGTTCATTACCCTTTTTGGATATGGGGTGTAATAATATCTCCCCCTTGGGATCATTTTTCCTTGAATGAGATTCAAACTGGTTCTAAAAGAGTAAGAGAGGAACTAACAACGCAATGCATGCAACTAACACTACAACATTTTAGGCCTAGGGCCACACTAATTCTGGACAACACTTTCAAAGTGTTGCCTAAAATACTTTTGGGGACGCTTTTAAAGCGTAGCCCAAGTTTTTAACTTTTAGCTACGATAATATTGGCAACACTTGTAAAGTGTACTTTTTAATGGTATAATCTACACTTTATAAGCATTGTTACTATATGATATAATTGGCAACAACTATTTATATATATGGCCACACTTTTAAAGTGCCATATTTTTGTAATTGTAAAAACAACACATTACAAATGTGGCCTTAATATTTTTACTAACATATTATATTCCCTCCAACATTTTTAACATTAAAACTTGTTCTCCCTCCAATTTTTATTGGGCAAAAATAATAACTCATAAAGCATTAAAACTTGTTTTCCCCCAAATCACAAAAAATTCCACTTTTCAACACATGAACAATACGCTTTTCTCTCAAGTCTGAAGAACTGAAGAACGATAGATTTCCCTTAAAAATTTCTATGAAACTTTCCTCACATATTCCTTGTTGAAGTTTGAAGAGCTGAAGAACACGATTTTCTTCACAGATTCCTTGTTGAAGAGCTATTCCGTCATATTTTTTATTGAAAATTGAACAAAATGCTTCACATATGAACATGCCTCATGTCTTAAATCTTTAGGGTTGTTGGAATGTGTTTATCAGGTAAGAAATTCTATCTTTGAAAGTCTAAATTTTAGCTTTTGGATTTTGATATTCTTGTCTATATTTGAAAGTCTCAATTTTAGCTTAGGGTTTTGATATTCTTGTGTTGTTGATTCTATTTTCATTGATTATTGGGAGTCTAGCTTGTAGTTGTATTACCATGAGCATTAATCACTAAATAAGTATAAATGGGCTGATTAGGGCTGATTCTTCACTTGAAAATTTCTGTCATTTTGAAGAACATGATTTTCTCTCCAAGCTAACTCTGAACATACCATTGTTGTTCTGTGCTTACTAATTAAACTTTCTTAGTTATATCTCAACGTTTTTCATGTTAGAATTAGGTAGATTCAATGGTTGTTTAGCTGAAACTTCTATATCTCGGCTGAAGTTTCATTTACTGTTTTCATTGAAAGTACAGCTGAAACTTGTCAAGAATGGGCTGTTTATATTTGAATCAATGTGTTGTTGTTTTGGTGAGTCATTCTTATCTGATGTGGTGTATTTTTTGGGAATTTTATAGTGAATATATGTATTTAGATTTTGGAATGAAGTGTGCTTTACGTTTCTAGAATTGCAAAGTCCTGATCTGAATGATTGGTTTGCACAATGTGAGTATCTCTGTGTGGTGTTTTGCTGGATTACTTTGGGAATTTAAGATGTAGTTTGTAGTAGATCTTATGGGTATTTGGTTTCTTGATCTGTTAGATCTTCAGTATTTTACTTTCTTATTGTAGTTTTAGACTCAGTTGACTTCCTTTTAAGGTAATATGTGCTTGCAACTGTTAGATACAATGTCGAAGCTAAGAATTTTGCTTAAGGGTGTTCAAAACTTTAGGATATATATCTGAAAAGTTATTTTTGACCTATATACACAATATTATTTGCTAAGGGTGTTTAAGTGATAACTATGCGATTAATGTGGCTACGACTGTGGTTGGATATTGTGACTATGTTCAAAGAAAGCCTCAAATTTATCACCTTTGTGATGACTTCTTCTATATATACCTCATTTCAGTGCACTTACAAATTATGCAAACTTTTTTTCTTTCAAAAATTGTGTCGTGCTATTAATTTTGTTTAAGATTGTAGTTTCTTTATTGGAAATGAGAAAGGGATTGAACATAAGTAGACCAGTTGACAAACCATGTTCTACTGTAGATTTCTATAGGAAGAAGAAAGTGTGAGGGTAAGTTCAGTGATCATAGAAAGTAGAGTCAGGAATTCAAATTTCAGTTAGGTCCAAAGCAGACAATACCTTGGCAATTAGACCTGGACAGTTATCGTTTATGTTCTTTATGACATACAAGTCATTCTCTATTCCCTTGGAAGCTTTCGGGCTTAAGTTTCTTGACAGCTACAACCATACCACTTCTTGGTTTACGAGTATTCTCATATATCCATCCTTTAAAGACGTAACCAAAACCTCCTTCGCTAAGAAGACTATCATCTCGGAAGTTCCTAGTTGCATTTTTCAGTTCATTGTAGGTAAATGACTTGAGGTTACTTGGAACAAATGAATCATTTGTGCAAAAACTGTTGTGAAATGAGTCATTATAAGAATGAAATTGTTCCTTTTTCACACTGTCTGAAGAGACAAAATTAGAATCTGAAATAGAAATTGGTTCAATTGAGCCAGAATTCGAGTATATGAATCCTTACTATTCATGTCACTCCACTTAAACTTCTCCAGTACAACAAGTAATGTACATTTTCTATTTTCTTGTAAATTTCTAACAAGACTAAAAAAATCCAAACAAATATTGTAACTCAATATACCAAAGCAACAAACTTCTATACAAACCAGAACACAAAAGAAATGAATAAGAAAAGGTTCAGGAGGCAGAACTCTATTCTACTATTGGACATTGTCTGACTAATTGTGAACAAGGTTCAAGAGGCAGAACTATGGTTGAATATGACTGGTATGTTTCTGAATAAGGGAGGTGCATAGGTTCAGATTATAGAATTTTTTATGAAGGATGCTGAGTGATTTGGTAGTCCTGGCAGGTTCAGATTATAGGGTGGCTCCTGGCAGTTAACTGCAGTAGATAAGAAAACTGATAAGAACACACTCCATATGCCAGCTGCTACTTTACAGTGCAAAAATAGATGCCTAGCACTCTCCAACATTTTTTGATGGCACATATAACATTCATAAGGGTGTGTTTTTCCTTCTGTAAAATACAGTCAACTTTAGCCTTAAAATCTGGTTCAACTTGCCTGCTTTAGATCGTGTTAATTGTTTTCTTCCTAATTTTAGAACTTGGAAGGCTACATAACACTTGAAGTAAAATTAATGAACTCTTTTTAAAATCAGGTTTCCAGTAAACCTTATCAAAGGGTTCTGTTAAGCATTGAACACTTATAGAGTCTTAAAAAATTTCACAACTTCTTCTTATTCACAGTCCTTCCATAAGTAATATTTCACCCTTTAGGATCCAAGATTATAGGTAATCTTGCTTCTGGTCAGGGATAACTTAGAATGAATAAACTCTACGAAACTTTAAGTTTTTTGGTGTTATCGACTATTTATTATAAGATCATTGTAATGTTTGCTTGAATGTTTAAACATGGTAGTAGATGTTTGATACTTCTCTGATTGGGTGTGCACAAGAATGAGATTTTAAAATTTTGGACATTGTTTTAAAAAGTTGAAAAATATTTTCACACTATATTGTATTTTTGGTCTTCTAAATAAAGTGTTTGAACTTCTTTAAAATGTTGTTTACAACTTGAACCTGCTTCTCGGTAGAATTTCTTAATCTTGATTAGTTCATTTAATTGTGTCTATCCTATTAATTTACTTTCTTTCTTAATTGTGTCTATCCTATTAATTTACTTTATTTCTTAATTGTGTCTATCCTATTAATTTTACTTATTTTTCCTTAGAAGTATAATCAACATTCAGAAACATTTGAGGAGGATTCAAGGTCTGATTTGGCACAACACAAGCGCCATGACTAGGTAAGAAACTTTTATCATCTCATAACACCTGATTCTGATAACTTACTCATGACTTTTAAAACTTATTTGTGAAGTAGTTAATGATTTAATGATTGTTACTATAAGATTAAATATTGATATCTTGATCGTCTAGGAATTCAAATATCCCATCCAAGGATTGGATGAATTTAGCAAGGTATAGCAAAGAGTATATTGATGGTGTTGAATCATTCCTAGATTTTTCTTACTCTTATGGAGATCCAATAGGAGAGGAAATTCAGTGTCCATGTGCAAAATGTTGTAATATTCGCTGGACTCGAAGGAATTTAGTGTATGATCATCTAATATGCTATGGATTTGTTAAAGGTTATACTAGATGGATAAATCACGGGGAATGGGATATCAAGTTGAATGTTGACGATGATATGGATTACTCGCGTGATGATATTGATGGGTGTTGAATGATCAATTTAGAGATGTTGCACAGGCTGAAGGAGTTTATGATGGTCCAAATGAAGATGCCAAGAAATTCTATAACTTAGTTGACGAGGCAAGCCAAGAATTATATCCTGGTTGTACAAGATTCTCTAAATTATCATTCACACTTCGTTTATATTTATTGAAGTGTCTACATGGATGGAGCAATGAATCATTCACTTCTCTTTTAGAGTTATTAAAAGAGGCGATGCCCGAGTTGAGCATTCCTCCGTCTTACAATAAAACCAAGTCTATGATTAAGAATCTTGGTCTTGATTATGAGAAAATTGATGCATGTCCCAATGATTGCATGTTGTTCAGGAATGATCATAAGGATGATGAATTTTGTCATACTTGTGGAGCTTCACGATATATTAAATCTCTTGAAGTTGATAGTGAGCTTGAGCCTTCAAAAAAACATCAAGTTTCAGCAAAGACATTGAGACACTTTCCATTAATTCCTCGACTCAAAAGGCTATTTATGTGCTCAAAGACGGCAGATTCTTTGAGGTGGCATGACGAGGAGCGTTCTAAAGATGGAAAGTTAAGGCATCCCGCTGATGGTCTAACATGGAAAGATTTTGATAGGTTGCATCCAAATTTTGCACTAGATTCTCGCAATGTGAGACTTGGATTGTCAAGTGATGGGTTCAATCCATTTTGGACCATGAGTATATCACATAGCACATGGCCAGTTATGTTGATGGTGTATAAACTGCCCCCTTGGATGTGCATGAAATCTGAGTATTGTATACTTTCTTTACTTATACCTGGGCCGCGATCATCTGGAAATAACATTGATATTTACTTGCAACCATTAATAGATGAGTTAAAATTATTGTGGGATTCTGGGGTTGAAACATATGATGCTTCAAGAAATCAAACTTTTCAAATGCGGGCAGCTCTTATGTGGACAATCAATGACTTTCTTGCATATGCTATGTTATCTGGATGGAGTACAAAAGGTAAGATTGCTTGCCCTTGTTGTAACTATGGCACTAATTCTCACTATCTTAAACATAGTCGGAAAATGTGCTATATGGATCATCGTGTTTTTCTACCCATGGATCATCCATGGAGATCTAACAAAAGATCTTTCAATGGAAAAAATGAATTTAGGCCTCTTCCACCTTTATTAAAGGGTACTGATGTGTTTAATAGCTTACAAGATTTTGAAAATTTATTTGGAAAGAAGAGAAAGAGATCAAGTGATGGCCCACGAAAAAAAAGGTCAATCTTTTTTGAATTACCTTATTGGAAGCACAACTTGGTACGCCACAACCTTGATGTAATGCACATAGAGAAGAACATAGTTGATAGCATACTTGGAACTCTTTTGGATATTTCTGGCAAAACAAAGGATCATGCAAAAGCCCGGTATGATTTGAAAGATACGGGAATCAGAAAGAACTTTCATCCAAAAGATACAGAAGATAATAAGAGAACAAAGTTTGCAAAAGCGTGCTTCTCAATGACAAATAGAGAGAAATCAATTTTTTGTGGAGTTTTAAAGACAGCCAAGCTACCTGATGGTAGTGCCTCCAATATATCCATGGGGGTGCAATTGGATGAAAGAAAATTGTCTTGTTATAAAACCCATGATGCTCATTTCATGTTACATTACTTGCTTCCAATACCAATTACAAGCATTCTTCCTGATCATGTGGCTATTCCTTTGATTCATCTTAGTTCCTTCTTCCGTCGGTTGTGTCAAAAAGTAATCACACTGGAGGAACTGGATTGCTTAGAAGTGGAGATCATAGAAACAATAAATCAGTTGGAGCGAATTTTTCCTTCTACATTTTTTGATATAATGATTCATTTGCCTATTCATTTGGTGAATGAAGTGAGATTAGGAGGTCCAGTTCAAAATCGATGGATGTATTCCACAGAAAGAGAAATGGGTACATTCAAATCATACATCCAGAACAGACGTTCTCCAAATATCTGCATCAGGGTGTGCATACCAGATTTAACAAAAGAGCCCAAAATAATGATGAATGTGACCCAAGTGATGCAGAAACTGTGAGTTTGTTTCCTAACAAAGGAGTTCCTTTAGGAGCAAAGAAAACTGATCCACTCATTTTAGATAACAAGTCACTAAGTCAGGCACATGCATACTTATTGGGAAATTGTGACGAGGTTCAAGAATATATTAGGTACCTTAACTTGAATATAATATTCTTTTTGTATAATTAATTTTTAAATTATTTTATTTATTGCTTTAACAAAAAAAGTACATGTTGTGTAGAGAGCATGAGCAAGAGGTTAATAATCAGCCACAAAGATCTAAATGGAGCAAGGCCAAGAGTCATTGTCAAAACTTCTCTCAATGGTTTGAAACTCATGCTTTGAAGGAGGATGTGCCTGATTTGATAAAACAATTATCTAGATGACCAAATTCTGTTGCAAAAAGATATTCTGGGTATCTCATCAATGGATATAGATTTCATGTTAGGCAGTGTGATGCAAGGCGTAAAACACAAAATAGTGGTGTTACACTAGTTTCCTCAACTACAAGTTTTGCAAGCTCAAAGGATAAAAATCCAATTGCTGCAGATTTGACTTATTATGGTAGAATAGTTGATATTGTTGAGTTAGACTATTATGGCCATTTTAAGGTTGTTCTATTTAAGTGCGATTGGTATGAGGTTGAAAATGATGCTTATAGCCTTACTTATGTCTATTTTAACAAGAGATGCTCTCAGGAAGAGCCTTTTGTGCTTGGATCTCAAGTACACCAATGCTTCTATGTGCAAGATCCATATGATCAAGATAGACATTATGTTATGAAGACTGTTCCGAGAGACTTGTTTAACATGAGTGATCAAGTTGAATCTAATCTCCCACAAAGTTATGAAAATGAGCCATCTGAACATTTGATGGGACCATCTATACCAAAAGATAATGGTGAAGTTCTCTTAACAAGGACTGATGTACCAGAAACAATTATTGATGTGCCTTCGGAAGAATTTGTTACTCAATAACTTAAAGTCGAGTATGAAGAGGAATTGGAAGATGAGTTTGAAAACGAGACTGAAAATGAGTATGAAGATGAGTTTGAAAATGAGTATGAAGATGAGTCTGAAGATGAGCTTAAAGATGAGTCTGAAGAAGAGTTTGAAGATGACGCACCATGAGTTTCATTATTTTTTTGATGATCATATAGTCCTCACTTACTGTTTTGTTATTTAATTGTTCTTTTGGTACAAACACATTAAGATATCTAATATGTGGAATTGAAGATTAGATCGCTACAATCTTTAAGTATTCTGTTGGCTTTTTTCATGCGCCCAATTGTTGTTTGGTTAAGTAATTTATGTTGGCTTCTTATCTGATTATTATTTTGAGGAACCTGTACTTCTAGCTTACTATTGTTTTATTTGTTAGTAATCTCTGCACTATTACTGGTAGGGTTATCAAACTAATTTATGACATGTAAATATGAAGTGTTGTTATTTATATACTTATTTGTTTCTTGTTATTATCAGGTAGTGGACATTAGAGGCAGAGTAGTGAGCTCTGTAGTATTTCTTGTATAGTTATCAAACTACTTGGTGTTATCAAGTTAGAAAAGAATGCATTGGATGGATGCCCGGGCATTGAGAAGGAAGGACGCTTTCAGAGGCGAAAGGCCATGGGGAGATACCGTCTGTGATCCATGGATCTCCGATCGGGAAACCGTATCCAAGCTATGTGGCTAGTCTGCGCTCTTTGTTGTTATTGGTATTAACCTAGAAAAGATGTTGTACTGGTTATTGTTGTTTCTTGTTGGCCTCTCTTTTTTGGTGCTAAGAGTGAGAGGAGGGGTGTATGGTGCTACTAAATTGCAGTTGCTTATTGTTGAGTGATTGGTGTAGGATAAAGACAGTAGAATAAGATAGAACATTATTTATGGTTGAATGTCCTTTACTTCTGATAAAAGTATTCTTGCATTTCAGAACTTTGTTGGCTTATCTGTATCTGAAGGTTACATTGCTACTGACTCAGAGACGAATGGGGTATCATTTACTATCAAATATATCACTAATACTACTTGCTTACTAATTTAATCATAGATGATCCCTTAGCAATGGTTACAGTGTGATGAAAAATGTTTGTCATGTATGTATTGAGGAAAAACTAGTTTTGGATCAAGTTAAATTAAGCATATGCATCTAGGCTAAAAACATGGGGCTGCAATCAATGTTCTATGTTCAAGCTACTTGTCAAAAATATATATTTAAATTCTAGTTATGTCTTAAACATTTTTGTTGATGCTGTTTGTAAATAAGCAAATGAATGACTCACAACCTATTATTTCTCCATTTCTACACTCTATCCACTATTGACAGTTTTCTATGTAAAGCCAACCATAGTATGAACTGCTGCCTTGGGATCTAACCTTGAACCAACAACAATTTACTCCATATGACTTTAGGGTGTTGTGGAATCACTGGCAGATACCCCTTCTTGATATTATACTCCTTTGAGTCAATAAGTACTTGTAGCTTATTAAGTAAGGTACTACAATAACCAACTCATGGCATGAAAAATTTCCTCAATAATCAACATGTATATCAATCACATTCAGACCCTTTGCTGCCTTGTTCCATGTAGGTATATCAATCACATTCAGACCCCCTGTTGTCTTGGGCTTAAAGTCATTTCTCCCTTCCATGAGAAGGTTCTACTCACTGTTGTAACCATAGTAATGATCTTCCTTGGTAACAGGAACAGTTGGGACCAATATGTTTGTATTTGAAATAGAACACTCTTCACTAGCATCTTTGTGACTAAATGCTCTGCATTTTGACATTTCTTATTCTCCTACTAGTGTACATGTTATATAATCATTTTACAGTACATATAGTAGGTTATAGCTTGCACTAAACTCAGCTGCTGCAATCTACTGTAATACAGTGCTGGAAATTCTGGTAAGAGTAGAGCTCTTCTATTACTGCCTGCACATAGAAAATTCTGGCCAGTTAATTTTTCTGATTATTATTCTGTAGGTTTACTTGCTACAAGAAATTAAATTAAAGAGATTAAAACAAAGCGACAAGAATGAATCAATCAGTAATACTAAAGAAAAAGGGTTCAAATCCAAACAAAGCTCAAAGTCCATTGAAGAATCTGGATGTTGATATGCAATACCGCTCAAGTGCTAAATTGGTCAACACATTTAAGATGAAGAGAGAGCATGTTGCAAACGAACGCAATAATAAAGCTAAGAAAGAGCATGTACCAATAGCGCTTAAAAGAAAGAATTCTGAGGATTTCATTCCACAACAAGGAAAAAGTAAATTGGTTGGCCACAAATCAGTGATTCAATCATCTTCTAGGGAAGAACTTAGTACTTCACATATGATTGTAGGGAAAGGATAAAATAAACCGAGGTTATTTCAATTTGGAGAGTCCATTCAAGATAAAGGATTTAAACCTCCTATGCACAACTTCAAGTTCCAAACGTCGTCCAAGGAAGGTGTTACTTCTTCTGTACATGTGATTGGAACAACACTAGGTAATGGAGAGGAACAACATGATATTCAGGATCTACTAAGCTTCAAACAAGTGAAGAATAAGTTGGTCCTACCAGCCACTAGTGTTGATCAGTTTCTGAAAAAACAAGAGATACACAAAGAACATGATATTGATCATGATCTACCAAACAAGAAACGGGTATAGAAGAATTCACTCATACTAGCTACTTGTCTTGATCAGTTTCAGAGCAACAAGGGATAGTCATAGGTGATGAAAGAAAACAGATTAACCACGCAGTAGCTGATGTCGAGTATATGCCTACTCCTTCTATTCATGAACATAATAAAGGATTGGATGCTCTTGAGGATCAAGAAGAAATCGGCGAGGATGAGTGTGCTATAGACAAGGAAGTTGACATTGATTGTTGTACAAAAGGTATGTCTTAAATCTTGTAAGATTTATTACTCATTATAAAAGAAATTTCTTATTTCCTGGCTGTTACATCAATCTAGGGATGTCGAAGCAGAAACAAGTTCGAGGAAAAACAATATGTAAGAATATCCATGAAAGAAGTTTGGAAGAAAGGGAGGAGGTGACATTTGATAAAGGACAAGCAGTGGGACCAACCGATAAGATAGTGTCGGAATTAACCAATTTTATCGGAACAATTGCAAGAAATCCTAGATTCATCAACTTGATGTACACTAGTTGGCATGCGGTGCCAAAAGATATTAAAAAACGCATGTGGGAATACATCAATGTAAGAACAATCAATTTTGAGATTGCATTTTTTATTGTTTTTTTTTTTTACTAATGAAGATAAATATATTTTATTTTGCATAGTCCAAATTCCTAATTCCAGTAGAAGGAAAGAAGTGGGTGATGAATGGTCTTCATGATGCTTGGAGGCGACACAAACAAAAAATTAAAGAGAGATGTTTTGATTAAAATAGTGTTGTTTAGGATATGCTAGCGAAACGTCCTGATGACATTCCAGAAGCTCAATTCTGCCAGTTGATCGAGTATTGGAAACACCCAACTGTTCAAGTAAAGCTAAAATAGTGCATTTCTATTCTTTGACATATTTTGCTTCATATCTATTCTATTCTTTTTGATTTATCGATTAAAACATCTCATTTTATTTTATTTAATTACAGGCCATATCTGAGGTGAATTCTAAAAACAGGAAACAACAACAGTGGAGGCATCGAATGTGACCAATTAATTTTGCAAGAGTACGCGTGGCATTGGTAATACTTAGCAGACATATGAATTTCATTTTTTCATACTTTATTAGAAGATGTTGTATTTTTTAAATTTCTTTTGATATTATTTGTAGCGTGCAACAAAATAAAACAATGAGGAACCATCACAGCCTGAAATGTTTATTGCAACTAGTACAAAGACGGGAAAGGAAATTCAGGCCGATACCCAAGTTGCAATAGTAAGTTTTTTAAAGAGGATTATTGGTGAATTTAATTCAGACTTAAAAATTATATATTGTGGAGAGCGACTCCATTGAATTATATTAAGTATGTCTTCTTCTTCTTCTTCTTCTTCTTGTGCAAGTACGAGGACATATTAAATATATTTTATTTTGAATTCTTTGCCAAAAGGAAGGTAAATTAAAGTTAACAAATAAATCATAAATTTATTTTAGCCGTAAAGTAAATAGTTCTTACAGTTAACTATGGATGTTAATTTTATTCAACAAACTGAACTTCAGAATCGTCAAAATTCTAGGGAAACAACTGATGATGCCTTTAGGGCAGTGTTTGGAAAGGAGCAGCCTGACCGACTTAGGTGCTATGGCAGATCAGTAACAACAAGGTCTCTGAAAGAAGATGAAGAAACTAACGAGCTAAAACAAAAGCATGCTAATGAAATCAGTTCTCTGAAAGAAGAAATGAATGAAATGAGAGTAGAAATGCGACATATTTTTAGTCAATTGCTGCAAAACAACCCTGCATTGAATGTTCAAGAGATACCAGGGGTTGTTGGATCTAACTTTGTTTTACCTGCGGATGCAAGTAGCGCACAAGCTGTAAGAGGCCAAAATATTCCACATTCTTCAGGGTCAACTCATGTTTCGATTCTTAAAAAAGTTTTTTGCTGGTTCCTTAAGGCTTTTCTTTCTCTTTCTCTCTTCTGGAACCTCTCAACTATATTTTCCTCAACTTTGTCTAGTTGTTCTTGTTGGTTGTTGGTTTGATCTTGCACAACAAGATCATTATAGTTATTATGAGTAGAAATAGTAGAGTTAAGTGTCTTACCTCATGATTTGATTGCTGATTTGTATGTGTAGTTGTGGCTCCAGCCGACAGTCCTTGCTTGGTAGTGATATCATTGTTAGCCTGATTTTGTCTTAGTCGAGTAGCAAACGATTGGATAGTAGTCCACCATCTCATAATCATATTTCTAAGAGGTTTATAATCACTGTCAATCACTAGAGAATCAACATAAATATTTTAGATATTTCTAGCAAAGTGCCCTGCCAAAAAACTGTGATCAGTGGTGTCATTTACTGGTTTATAGCAGCAGAAACACTTGAAATGTTGTTGACCAAAATTGTGAGCTTGTTTCTTTTCTCTCTAATCTGATCCCAAGTAGATGAGCATGTGAATTCTACATTTGCGTTGGGTTTCTAGATTGGTTGATTAGAAATCATGGGCTGGTAGTGAATTTGAGTCGCAAGAATGGTCGGGACAAGATCCGGAGGTGCAGTTTGATAGACAGTTTTCTGTTAAAGTTACAAACTTTATTTGTTAAAGTTGCACACTGGAAATCTGGAAATTTGGAATCTGGAATCTAAAATCTAGAAATCTGGAAATCTGGAATTTGAAATCTAGAAGTCTAGAAATCTGGAAATCTAGAAATCTGGAAATCTGGAATCTAAAAATCTGGACATCTGGAATCTAGAAATCTGGAAATTTGGAATCTGGAAATCTGGAAATTTGGAATCTGGAAATCCATCAGGTTTTGAAATGAGAATGAATATTGAAGATTCATATAGCTAAAGCAACTAGTTTTGAATTGATGTATATATAGTTGTTGTTTTATAAGGTTTCATGCTTATCTTTAACATCTAGGATTCATATAGCTAAACATCTACTTTTGATGTCTTTTACAAATCAACTCAACAAGCAGCTGACTCATTTTGTGTCCCTTCCAAAGCATTATTTTCTGGAAGGAAATAATAAAAAACCCAAAAAGGTTTTTGTAAGTTGTAACTTCTAGATTTCTGGTAAGTTAATGGATATGCATTCCCTGAAACTCTGGTCTTAGTATCATCTGTTCTCTCATAACATGAAGATCTATTAGGCCATCATCAAGCAAATTGAAGTTTATATCTTAGAGAAATTAGCAAAGGAGGCATACGGCATGTGTGCATGATATGCTTTTGGTAAATTCAACTAGGAATGACTAAAACTTTTAAAAACTAGGATAGGGGAATAGAAAATAGGAGAGTGGAAATAAGATGCTAATGTTGAGTGTGAGCATACCTGTCAAAGGAGAGTTGAAATACAAGGAAATCACCACCCATTAAATGCAATAACAATATTAACAGCTCCTCTGTTTTTTTATAACTATGTGATTATGAGGGTGTTGTTTGAAAAATAGTGCAGCTTCACAATTGGACCACATCTTTTCGTAAAAATTTAAAATCCAGAACTGTTGTATAATGTGGAATATGTGGAACTCTTTGCCTCTTCTATAATAGTTGCAATCTGATTTGTCGTAAATTCTAAATGTGTAGGAATATGGAGGTGATCAAATTTGAAGGGTCGCTACAAGTCAATTTGATCTCATTTAAGTGGCTGATAAAGAGTTTTTGAACTATTGTAAAAGTTTGAATACATTATGTTTGATTTTGTGAAATATTTTCTTTGCTAGAATATATTGAACTATTGTAAGAGTACTTTTTGAACAGTTGTGTACACATATTTAGAATATTGTTGTATAGGTATGTGTAAGTACGTACAAGACGTACGTACTATCTTTTGAAGTTTATTGCAAATCTATATAATTGAATTACTCATGAGCCAATCTAATGCTTGAGATTATTTATTGCAAAATAATATTGGTGTTTTTTAATTAGAAATTGTGGTATATAAATATTTTATAGCCAAAATGATATGGCCACACTTAAAGGATTGTAAATTGTGGTATGCACATGGGCAAGGACTACAGTTCGAAGTGTTGTCATCCATTAGATAGAAAAGGCAACACTTTAAAATTGTTGTCATACATTAGATATAAAAGGCAACACTTACGAATCGTGGGCAATAAGGAAGCTAAGGCCACGCTTAAAAGTGTAGTTGTCTGAGATAGAAATGTTGCTATTTGAGGTACATAAAAGCGTTGCCATTTTGCCTTTTAGGCTACGCTTTTAAGCGTAGCTGATAAGGCAACACTTGAAAGGTAACGCTACTTTCGGGCACCCCTGGAAAAGTGTTGCTTAAAGTCCAAAAGTGTAGCCTTTTATCAAAGGCCAAACTTTTTGCTAGTTTAGGCTACACTTTACTGGGGTGGCCGTAGGCCTAAAATGGTATAGTGCAAGGAGGAACTGTTGACTCCAAGCTAGGACGTTGTCAAGGCATCAAAATAGGGGTGAACTAACTCTGTCAGTCCATTATGCATGAAATGCACATAAATAAGAAGAAAACATCAATTCCAAACTCATCATACTCAAATGCATAAAAACGAAGTAGGAACTACATCTAGCAACCCAATATGCATGAATTCTCAAAATTTCTCATGTTCAAGGAGGAACTTCCTTCTCCAAGCTAAAAGCACGCTCAACACAACCTCATGGAGCCTTTATGCAATTCATTCACAAAAACACATCTAATGCATATTCAACAATCATATCATAAAGTCTATAGGCAAATCATACTCAATGCACAACAACATAAGGAAAATAAATCATATAAGTCATTTCTTTCAAAACTTAAGTTGTTTCATGAACATTCATAACATAAGGAATTAATGGAAAACACATAAAGCACACATGACTCCCAAAACATAGAACAACCAAGAGGAACTCATTACCTCAAACTATAATAAGAGTAGAAGGAAAATATGAGGATATCAATACTTCATATTGGCCTTGGCCACCCAAGTAGGACCCTTAACTAAATGATTCCTCCATAACATCTTCACGGAGGCAACTTCCTTGTTTTTCAACTTTTTAACTTCCTGGTCTAAAATTACAATCGAAACCTCTTCATAAGCAAGATTCTATTTAACCTCCAAACCCTCTAAGGAAACTATGGATGTTGTATCTCCAATACATTTGTTCAACATAGAGACACGGAAAATCGAATGCACCGATGCCAACTCATTTGGCAAATCAAGCTCATATGCAACCTTACCAACACGTCTCAAAATTTGGTATGGGCTTACAAAATGGGGACTAAGTTTCCCTTTCTTTCCAAATCTCATTACACCCTTCATGGGTGATATTTAATTAGGTCTAGTTCAACAACGTGCGATGCACCATTGTTATTCAAGAGGGAAAAAAAGATGACTCATTATGGAAGTGTATAGACTACAAAAAATAAATATGGTAACTATAAAGGAAACATATAAACTATCAAAGATTGATGGGGTTTCTTTCCATCTCTTGGATGCCTAATGTTTCTCCAAGACTGATTCATGTTTAGGGTACCACTAGGAACGAATGGCTTATGAGTTAGAGTTGCATTTGGGGATAGAACTTCTTCACATAGTTTTCCTTATATAAATGCCGTGAGTGTTCATAGGCGACCCTTCTTGGGTTATCCTAATTGAGGATGTTTAAATTACAGAGGAGTTTTCCTATGAGGAAACTTTAGTTGCCATATTAGATGGATAGGTCCAAAGATTGAGGACCAAAGATGTGGCTTCAATGAAAGTATTGTGGAGAAACTAGAATAGGAAAGAGGTGACTTGGGAAGCATAGGATGGCATGAGGTCCAAACATCATCACTTATTTCATACCTGAGGGTGATGGAATATCAGTTTAATTAGTACAATGAGGTAGCATACCTACTCGGTCTTTATATTGATGCTTATTAATATTACTTTTGTTGTATTTTTCTCGCACTACTATCATGGAGCTATTATGATTATCTATTTGTATCATCCTATAAGACACCTAGGTTGAAATTTTTTGTTTTTTAGGTTACTAGATATTCTCGTATACAGAGGAGACTATGCCAAAATTTCAGCAACTCCTAAGGACTTAACCACGTGACTCAAATTTTTCATTCAAAGACGAATGATTCTAGGGGGGGATGTAACAATCCCGCCCTTTCAAAATGCCTAAATTAACTCGTACTATCATGGAAATACTAAGAGTGATTAATCAGTAAATAAGGATGTGGTATGTCATATTTTAATTGTTCATGGGTCATATCTAACGTTTCAAAGTCAAACAAGTTGGTGAAAGTTATCACAACTTTTGTTTTAAAGATTTCTCTGAAATTTAGGTTAAATGTCTTAGAGTTTTTCTCCTAATCTATCTATAAAAATTTAGAAGGACCATGATCTATAAAATTTAAGGTGTACAAGTCTAGTTTCTAGTGTACTAAACCATTCATCCATACAACTTCAGAATAGAGATATTTGTGTTTCTGGAAGACAGCGCAAGTAGGCACGTTAAGGTGGGTCTATATCCCCTGTGTCAGATTAGTTGTATATAAGTTGTTTTAGCTTCATTTTAACTCAGAAAAATCAACCAAAATTCATATAAAATCATAGGGAAAGTCTCTAATTTCTCAAAGGATATTGATTCTTTCAACTTAGAAGTTTAATAGAAGTTGCTTTACATAGCAAGCTCGTCAGATAGGTAAAGTTTTCCCCCATCGATTTTGGGGCATATTTGCATGTGTGTTGTGGCAGCAAGATAAAAGGTTATTATCGAGTATTTTGTAGTACTTATGGATAAATATTGCCAAGCCTTGTTCATTCTAGAAATTGTTGCATTATGACAAGTAGGTCAAGTTTGATACAAACACCTTTGAGGCTTCTGTTGAAAGGTATGTTAAGGTTATTCCCTTCTTTTGAAATGTTTCCTTAAATCTTAGGATCAATATAATAGGGTTCTTCTCACTGATGTACTCATAGACATAATTTTTAGTGGTTGTCTAATCAAGTGGTTATAATCCGCCCTTATTGAGACTCATATTCTGTTAGTAGTGGCCCTATGTTGGGCACGACTTAGAGACTTTTTGTTTAGGCGGCTTGCAACTAAACTCCTCACCTTTGCCTATTTGATTATTTGTTATTGTGCTTGAGGCGATTGTGGTTAGCGGTAGGATTGTGATCTTTGACTACGGGGTAATGTTGTTTCTTAAGAGGGATATGTAATCTTTGTTAATGGGGCAATGTTGTTGCCTAAGGGTCTAAGTGACCTTTGTTTTTGGGGCTATGTTGTTGCCTAAAAAAGATATGTAATATTGCGTATGGGGCTATATTGTTGCCTAAGAGGAATATGTGATCTTTGCCTATAAGGCTATGTTGTTGCAAAAAATAGTTTTTTAACCATTGCTACCAGGCCTATGTTGTTGCCTAAGATGGCTAAGTGACCTTTTCCTATGGGATTATGTTTGTTGCAAAAGAGGGTTATGTGATCTTTTCCTACTAGGCTATGTTGTTGCCTATGAAGGCTGTGTATTTTATGCTTACTTGACAATTTGATGCCTAAGAGGGATATGTGACTGCCTACGGGGCTATATTGATGCCCAAGAGGGCTATGTGGCTGCCTACGGGGCTATATTGATGCCTAAGAGCACTATGTGACTACCAATGGGGCCAGGGGACTACCAATAGGGTATATAGATTTAATTGACACTTTCTAGGCTTATGAGGGTGTGAGTAGTTTGTCTTATTTGTTTCTTCAACTTGTTGAGCTAATGGGGGCTTGGCTAGGTTGTTGTTTGATTATTTTTGTATGTTTAGATTCAGGAGCAGGCCAGTATGCTTATCTTACTCTTGGTTTCCTTACCGGATTACTTTCAATATTTTATGATACTTGCTTTTTTAGTCTATTACGTTTCATACTATGTATATTATTTCGTACTAAAGCCCCACACTACATCAAAAATGATCTTTGCGGCATTTAATTAACGACAATAGCTCAATTGCCGCTAAATATGTATATTTAGAGGCAATTAGCACTATTTGTATAAGTACCTAAAGCCTTTAGCGACATTAGATCTAATGTCACTTGACTAATCCTTGTAAAGACTTTAACACTATTTATTAATGTGTCTATTCATTGCTGCTAAAAGTTGTTTTGTGGTAGTGCCATTGCTTGGAGGTTCTACATTCATGCTTGGAGGTCCTGACAGATGACTCAATAGACCTCCCCAGCAGCACAGTTGAGTTCCAGCATGTTGGGTAGCCCTTTTCTTTTGTGGCTGTCAAATTTTGGATGCTTGTTCACTTTTGTTGTATATAGTTTTTGGTAGTTTGGGGCCCAATCCCAAAAAAAACTTTATTACTCTAAGAGGCTTGCAGACTTGTGTGGTGAGTTGTATAGCCACGTTATTGTAACACCCCGAATAAAAAAGAGGGAAAGATTGCACTTTTAAGAAGTTGTAGGTGCCAACCAACGAGGGCCACTAACGGCCCATAGATGGCACTCCCCAAGCTTATCATGAAGGTTAAAACCACGACCTTACAACTAGACTGTTGGTCAGACCACGGTCTGTGGTTGGATGCCTATGGTTTAATGGCCTAGAAGTTCTTTCTGACCATAGTCGACGGCCGTGCAGGATGGACTATTGGTCAGTCCACGGTCCGTCGACTAGGGGTAGTAGGTGTTGGTTTGGCAGTTAAGCTTAGGGGCAGTTGGGTCTTTTCCTAATTATTTTATCTCTATACTACATCATTTTACCCTTCACTAAGACCTCTATATAAGTGGTTCCAACCCCCAAATTAGTTCATTCTCTTCAAATTCACCCAAAAAGAAGAACTCTCAAATATTTCTCTCTCTAGAAAGCTAGAAGAAGAAGGTTTCAACTAAGGGTTATAAGTAAAGTCTCAATTCCTCCATTGAAGATTAGCAATTGGCTTGAAAGTATGATAGTTTTCATCCATGGATTCCTTCCATTCATGGAGTTCCCAAATTCTCCAATTTTTAAAGTTGGAAATCGCCAATTGAGTTAGGGTTTTCATCAATTGTCATGGGTTCTTTTGATTATTGATTTAAATTATTGAATCATGATCTCTTATGCATAAATTGATGAAATACTATGATTTTATAATTATTTCCCCATGAAACCATGTAGACCCTATGTTTTTTCAAGTTATGATCATATGATGTGGGATTTTTATTATGAAGGAAGAGTTTTATGAAAATAAGCATTTATTGATATAATTACATGAATTCATGATGAAATCCATATCTAAACCATGTTTTGTAAATTTTGATGATTGAAAGTGAGTTTTGAACCTTGGAAGGTAAATTATGGAATTATGTATGTTCTTATGAAATCTATACAATTTTTTTAAGGATGCTTTGACAGTAAAGTATCAATGATGATGTTGTTGATGTGTTTTTGAAATGATTTATCATGAAACACATAAAAGCATGATATGAAAGGTTTTCTCACATAATAAAGGGTTCTAAGATTGAAAGGTCTTGTCACCTAATTGAATCAAAGATTAAGACCTATCCTAATGTAACATTGTTTGGATTGGTTATTGAATGATACCTTTCCATGGATAATGACTTAGCTTGTATTAGAAAGATGACATGTTCCTCCATGGATAATTAGAACAAGTAAGAAATGACTATTCTGTGGAATTTATGCTTAGCACCGAGAGGATATTGAGATGGAAGTTCTCTCATTAGTAGAGGTCGGGTTTCTAGAAGAAATCTCCTTATCCCTTACCTATATGCCCCCATAGGATGATTGTCTAGATAGACATTAGCTAGTGGATCCACCTAAGCTAGAAGTTTATGGTCCTTACCTTGACAAGTAGGACAACCCTTTTCCATGTGAAAGACACCCGGGGATCATATTACAACACACATGGTCTCTATGTCGGTTAAGGATAATTCCCACATTAATAATGAACTAAGGTTACTTCAAGAAGTATCTCATATGTGTTCAAAGGTTTCAAATGATGTTAGGTTGTGTTGACCATGTTTTATGACTTATGTTTTCTAACCCTTTTATATCATGTTTTAGCTTTGTCAATTGCATGTCATGAAATGTCCCCTTCTAACATGATTTTAATGTTTTATGCATAGCTATCATATTTGGTACATTTTTTT
Source organism: Solanum chiquidenum (assembly GCA_029582725.1). Taxonomy (NCBI): domain Eukaryota; kingdom Viridiplantae; phylum Streptophyta; class Magnoliopsida; order Solanales; family Solanaceae; genus Solanum; species Solanum chiquidenum. The sequence continues at coordinate 14,332 of JAJOOS010001179.1, read as the reverse complement.
GTACTAACACATACTCTTCTTGCCTACATTTCCCCAAATGTATGGTCCGACAATCAAGTTTCTCAGCTTTGTGGCTAGTGGTTGATTTCGAGGTTTTCAAGCTCTAGTGAGTCCTCATGCTTCGAGGCCGGATTTTCTTTGTTTCATCTTTTTTTTATATCCAGTTTTGGATATGATGTATGGACATCCCAATCTCACTCTAGAGGCATCACAATATACCACTAAGCCATCCGTACCTTTCGGTAAGGTAAACACCAGAGCGAAAGTAAGTCTTTCAATTCTTGGAAACTTTTATCACAAGCTTTCGACCATAGAAACTTGGCCTTTTTTAGAGTTAAATCCATCAAAGGAGAAGCAATGGAGGAAAACCTCTCAACAAACCTTCAATAATAACTGGCCAAACGCAATAAGCTTCTAATATCTGCCGGTGAAAGAGGTTTAGGCCAACTCTTGACCGCATCCATCTTTTTTGGATCTACCTCAATACCCTTGCTTGAAACTATATGGCCAAGAAAAGGTACGGACCTTAACCAAAACTGAAATTTACTAAACTTTGAATAGAGTTGTTGGTTCTTGTGAATTTGCAATACAATTCTCATATGATCAATATGCTCATCATCACTTGTTGGATTGATCAAAATGTCATCGATAAATACAATCACAAACGTATCAAGGTATTGTCTAAACAACCTATTCATCAAGTCCATAAACGCCGCTGGAGCGTTAGTCAAACCAAAGGACATCAAAAAAAACTCATAATGACCATATCGGGTTCTAAAAGCCGTCTTTGGGATATCTTCCTCTTTCACCCTCAATTGGTGATAACCCGACCAGAGATCAATTTTAGAGAAATAACTTTCCCCTTGAAATTGATCAAATAAATCATCTATTCTTAGAAGAGGATACTTTTTGTTGATGGTTACTTTGTTCAATTGGCGGTAATTTGTAACACCCCATATCCGAATATAGGAAATAAGCTAGAAATCCTAAACCTGTAGTGTCCATCTACGAGGACCACCAACGGACCATAGGTGTTGTCCATGGATTGGATCCCCAATAATGGGACTTTCTTACCATGAACGATGGACTAGCAGGACGGCCCATGGGTAAGACCACAGCCCATCGACTCGGTCCGTCGTTGGGGTACTTAGGAGTGCCCAAAGCATGGACCACAAAGTGGACCTATGGGCCGTAGGTGGGTCCATGGTCCGTGGTCCAGGGGTCCGTGGTTTTGCTGAAACTCTCTGAATACCAACCATGGCTCACCATGACGGACCGTAGGTCAATCCGTGGTCCGTCGACTAGGTCAGTAGGTCAGTGACTGATGTCAGTTATATTTAGGGGCTTAAGGGTCTTTTTTGGTTTTAATAAAATAATGTGGTGTAATATTTATCTCATTTAGAACAACTATATAAACCCTTTTAACCCCTAATTCACCCAATTTAATTCATTCTCCCTAAATCCGAAAAGAAAATCAAAACCTTCTCTCAAATATTCTCTCTAGAATCCAAATTTAATTCAACTAGGGTTTGAAGCTAAGGATCCAAATTCTCCATTGAAGATAGGCAATTGGACTTGAGGTATGATATCTTTCATCCATGCGTTCCTTTCACCCATGGAGTCCCCAAATTCCTCTATTTCAAATGGTAGAATTCCCCCAATTAGGTAGGGTTTTCTTCATTCACCATGGGTTGTTTTGATTTCTTATTTCAATGGTTTAATAATGTCTAAATATGCATGAAATGATAATTTAGAATTCTTTTATGATGTTATCCCTATGAACCCATAAGAACCCCCATGTTTTACAATTTGTGATCTCATAATGTGGGTTGTTGACTGTGAAATATGAGTTTTGTGATCTAAAGCATGAAGTAATAGAATTATATGAAATTTATGATGAATTCCCTACCTAATGCTTGAATTCTAGATTTGGTGATTGAAATTAACTTTGAATCTTGGAAGGGCAAAGTGTGAGATTATGCATGATCTTATGAAACATATGTAAATGATTTAGGGGTACTTTGAGAGTAAAGTGTCAATGTTAATTGTTTTGTTGAAATGCTTTCTCACATAGAAAGGATTGTTCGGTTGAAAGGCTATTCTTTCCTAATTGAATCAATGAATAAGAGCTATCCTAATTAACTAACTTGGATTGGTTGTCCTTGACAACCAATCCATGAGACATGAGTTAAGGAATACTTAATAAGTATTTCGTGGGAATTATGCTTAGCACCGAGTGGATATTGACAATGAGATGGAAGCTTTCCCGTTAGTTGAGGCCGGGTTTCTATAATAGGTCTCATGAGATGGAAGCTCTGCTGTAAGTAGACGTCGCATTTCTATTAGCAATCTTTGTATCCCATAAACTATGTGCCCCATAGGTTATCTAGCTAGTGGATCCATCTAAGCTAAGAGTTCATGGTTCTACCTTAGGCAAGTAGAAGAGCCATTTTTTAGTGTGTGAGACATCGGGTGATCATGTTTTATCTCACATGGTCTCTATGTCAGTTAAGGCTATTCTTCCCACAGTAAGACCATGATTAATGAAATATGGTTACTGAAGACACTTTGTATATGAGTTCAAAGGTTTTAAAGATAATGTTGGCTTATTTTATCCATGATATGGCTTTTGATTTTTAGTAGATCTCATGATGTTTAAACTTGGAAAATTGCATGCTTTGAAATGAAATGTACCTTTTTGCATGTTTTAAATGTTTTTATGCATAGTTATCATACTAAGTGCATTTTTTACTAACACATATTTTTTACTACATTGTTCCCCAATGTAGAGTCCGACATACATGGTTTCCATTCTAGTGGCTAGAGCTTTGACTTGATATCTTCCCGAGGGATTCCTCATGGTTCGAGTATGGATTTGTTGTTTTTAGTTGCCACTTCTCGTACCTTCTCTTTTGGGATATGATGTATGGACTCGGCCCAATTTCATTCAAGTATTGTAATAGATGGATATCTTGAGACAAGTCTAGACTTCCATTTTCTTTATGAAAATATTTTAAGACTCGTAAATGTGTTTTACTGTTTATTGTTCTATTCTTATGTTATGAAAGCTAAGTGGCTTGTGTGGAGTCCTTTGGGGTTCTACAAGCCTTGTTACATATAGGGTGTACCCCTGGGTCGTGACAAACTTGGTATCAAAGCATGAGGTTTAGAATGATTCAAGGATGATGTCTCATAAGCCACATCTAGGAAAGTCTTGTTCATGAGTGTGAAGTGCACCACACTTATTGATGAGAGGCCACACGATGTTTAGTAAATTGCACTTATTCATTACTCTTAAGTCGTATCTTAGAGTTTAACTCTAAAATATTTCTCTCTCCTAATCCTTCTCTTGTGTCTTCAGGATAAGAATACACAAAGGGTGAATGCTAGAAGGGTGGAGGATGGCACTGTGAATCAAGGAGCTCCTCCTCAAGCTCCCCAAGCTTCGATAGATCCTTTGGTGGAGAATATGACACATGCAAAGTTTAGGTCAACTATCCCAATATTGTCTCAAGCTATGACGGCTCAAGCCAATAGAGGGGTTGTAGCTCCGGAGAATCCTAATGTGCATTTGGTCACTTCAAGGGTGAGAGATTTTGCACGAATGAACCCTCCAGAATTACATGGCTCCAAAGTGGAGGAAGATCCTCAAAGATTTATCGACGAGGTTTATAAGGTACTTGCTATAATGGGGTTGTCTTCGGAAGAGAAGATGGAGGTAGCCGCTTACCAACTAAATTATTTGGCTCAAGTGTGGTATGATCAGTGGAAGGGAGAGAGGCTCGTAGGAGCGGGTCATGTGGAATGGGAATTGTTTAAATCGACATTCCTTGATAGGTTCTTCCCCCTCGAGTTGACGGAGACAAAGGTGCAAGAGTTCATTAACCTTCATCAAGGAAGTATGAGTGTTAAGGAGTATGCTCTAAAGTTCACCAAACACTACAAATATGCTCCAACTATAGTGGCAGACTTAAGGGCTAACATGAGTAGGTTTATGTCGGTTGTGTCCGACTTACTAGAAAAAAATGTCGTATGAAAATGCTCCTCCATGATATGAATATCTCACGTCTTATGGTGTACGCCCAACAAATTGAGGAATAAAAAATTAGGGAGAATAATGGGGAGGTGAAAAGGGATAGGACCGATGATTGAAATTTCTCAAATGCAAAGTCCGAGGGACAAGGTCGGCCTATATTTTGACAAAGGTTTTCCAATCAAGATTCATATAGTGCTCCTCCTAAGTCAAATAAGGAAAGGGTGTCTAACCCTAAACCTCAAGGAGGAAATAGAGGTGGTTCATCTTTTGCTAGACCTACATGTGCCAAATGTGGGAAAAAATGATAGTAAGTGCCTAGTAGGCACCGATGGATGCTTTAGTTGCGGGAAGAGTTGATACATAATGAGAGATTGCCTCATGTTCGCGGTAAAAGCAAGGTAAAGAAAGAAAGCTCCTCCAAGCGGTTCAAACTCCAATGCCCCAAAACAAAACTGCTTTTATACTCTTCAATTTCGAGGTGACCAAGAGAGCTCCCCAGATGTAGTCACTGGTATGTTACAAGTTTTTCATCATGATGTACATGCTTTGTTAGATCCTGGTGCTACTTCATCTTTTTTATGCCTTATGTGGCGATAAGATTTAACGTTTCCTCAGAAGTGCTCTTAGAATTCTTTTCTATATCTACCCTTATTGGTGAGTCTGTGGTAGCTAAGAGGGTCTATAAGAGATGTCCCATTTCCTTATCCCATATGATTAGTTTGGTGAATTTTGTGGAGCTAGACATGTTAGACTTTGATGTGATTCTTCGTATGGATTGGTTGCATGCATGTTATTCCTTTATTGGTTGTAGGACTCGGGTGGTTAGGTTCCTGTTCCCAAATGAGCCTTTCTTAGAGCGGAAGGGGGGAATTCTATGCCTAGAGGTCAATTTTTCTCTTGTCTTAAAGATAGGAACATGATCTCAAAATGGTGTAACTACCATCTCGTTAGGGTCAGGGATGTAGATTCTGAAACCCCTTCTCTGGAGTCAGTCTCGGTAGTTAATGAATTCCCAAAAGTTTACCATGATAATTTACCCTGTATTCCTCTTGAGGGGGAAAAAGATTTTGGTATTGACCTTCTACCAGATACGTAACCTATCTTTATCCCTCCTTATAGAATGGCTCCGACGGAGTTGAAACAACAATTAAAGGATTTGTTGGATAAGGGTTTCATCCGACCGAGTATCTCTCCATGGGGTGCTTCAGTGTTATTTGTTAAAAAGAAAGATGGGTCTCTCTGAATGTGCATTTATTATGGTCAATTGAGTGTCCTTTATCACCCTGTTAAAGCTAATGTTGTAGCGGATGCTCTTAGTAGATTGTCAATGGGTAGTGTGGCTCATGTGGATGAAGAAAAGAAAGATTTGGTTTGTGATGTTCATAAGTTGGCCCGACTAGGTGTTCAACTAGTGGGTTCCACCTAGGGTAGTATCTTGGTCCATAATGGTTATGAATTGTCCATTGTGATGGATGTAAAGTCTAAGCAAAGTCTCGATCCTATCTTGGGTGAGTTGAAAGAGGTGGTACACAAGAAGTCCATGGAGTCTTTCTCCCAAGGGGAAGATGGGGTACTAAGGTATCAAAGCAGGTTATGTGTTCCAAATGTTGACAGCTTGAGGGACCAAAATTTAGAAGAAGCCCATAATTCTTGATATTCTATTCCCCCAGAGCCACCAAGATGTATCGTGATCTACAGAAAGTCTATTGGTGGAAAGGGATGAAGAAATATATTGCGAAATTTTTGGCCAAATGTCCAAATTGTCAACAAGTGAAGGTTAAGCACCAAAGGTCGGGAGGCTTGTCACAAGACATTGCTATTCCTTCTTGGAAGGAGGAAGATGTGAACATGGATTTTATTGTAGGCATGATACGTCCTCGGTGGCAACATGAATCGACATAGGGAATAATGGACATGATGACTAAGTCCTCTCATTTCATTCTCGTCAAGGTGTCCTACCCGATGAAAGAGTATGTTAAGTTGTATTTGAGGGAGATAGTGAGGTTACATGGAGTACCCTTGTCTATAATTTCTGATAGAGGTACCCAATTTACCTCACGGTTTTGGAAGTCTTTCAAAAAGGGGCTTGGTACCAAGGTACAACTTTTCACCCTCAAACAGATGGGCAAGTGGAATGCACCATTCAGAGTTTGGAATACATGCTTAGGGCGTGTGTGATATATTTTAAAGGCAATTGGGATGACCATATACCGTTAGTTGAGTTTGCTTATAATAACAATTATCATTTTAGTATCGCCATGGCTCCCTTTGAGGCTCTCTATGGTAGGACGTATAGGTCTCTTATAGGATGGTTTGAGGTTGGAGAAGTTGCTCTCCTAGGTCCGGAATTGGTGCATGAGGCCATTGAGAAAATTTGGGTTATTAGAGAGAGGTTGAGGATGACCTAAAACCGGGAAAAGTCCTATGGCGATATCAGGAGGAGAAATCTCGAATTCAAGGTGCATGATTGGTTTTATTTGAAGATATCACCCATGAAGGGTGTTATGAGGTTTAGTAAGAAAGGGAAACTTAGTCCTCATTTTGTGGATCCTTATAAGATTTTGAGGCGTGTCGGCAAGGTTGCATATGAGTTAGATTTGCTAAATGAGTTGGCGTTGGTGCATCTAATTTTCCATGTCTCAATGTTGAAGAAATATGTTGGGGATCCATCAACCATAGTTCCCTTAGAGTGTTTATAAATGAAAGAGAATCTTTTATATGAAGATTTACCGATAGAGATCTTAGACCGGCAAGTCAAAACATTGAGAAACAAGGAAATTGCCTCATCATTTTTGACGGTTCTACTTGGGAGGCCGAGGCCGATATGAAGTACCGATATCCTCATATTTTTCCTTCTACTCTTATTCCGACTTGAGGTAATGAGTTCCTATTGAGTTTTCTTGTTTAGGAATCATGTATGATTTATGTGTTTCCATGATTTCCTTATGATTATGCATGTTCATGAAAAAACTTATCTTAAGAATGAAAATGAGTTTTTATGATCGATGTTCGTCATGTTGTTGTACATGGAGTAAGAGTTTCCTATTTAACTTCATGAGATAAATTGATGATTATGTTTTTGATATGTTTTTTGAGATTAAATTGCTTATTGGTTCCAAGAGATGTTGTTGAGCATGCTTTAAATCTTGGAGAAGGTAGTTCCTCTTAGAACATGAGAAATGTTTAAATGTTTCATGCATAATGAGTTGTTAGATTTAGTTCATACTTCCTTGTGTTGCATTTGATTATGTTGAGTTGGAGTCGATGTTTCCTCTCTCATTTTATGAATTATTATGATGTTGCATGCATGACAGGATGTTAGTCTTGAGTCTTGACTTCTGTAAGGTGTCTAGAGTACTATTAGAGGACGAATGATCCCAAGGGGGAGATATTATAACACCCCATATACGAATATAGGAAGTGAACCAGAAATCTAGAACCTACAAGGTCCATCCACATGGACCACCAACGATCCGTATGTAAACCCACTGACCATAGGTGTGGTTCGTGGATTGGACCCCCAAGAATGGGATTTTTTGACCATGATCGATGGTCCACCAAGATGGCCTGTGGGTCGGACCATGGTCCGTCAACTGGGTCCGTGTTGGGGTCCTCAGGAGTGTCCTAAGCATGGACCACATAGGGACTTACATGCCATAGGTGGGTCCACGATGGTACAAGGGTCCGTGGTTTGGTCAAAACTCTCTAACCACCAACCACGGCTCACCAGGACGGAAGGTAGGTCCATCCACGATCCGTCTATTGGGTCCGTAGGTCGGTAGGTCAGTGACTGATGGCAGTTATTTTTAGGGGATTAAGGGTCCTTTCACGTTTCAATTAAATCAATGTGGTGTCATTTTTCCCTCATTTAGAACCCATATATAAACCCTTTTAACCATAAATTCACCCCAGTTAGTTCATTCTCCCTAAATCCCAAAAGAAAACTAAAACCTCCTCTCAAATATTCTCTTTCTAGAACTTGAAAAAGAAAAGATTAAACTAGGGTTTGAAGCTAAGGTTCCAAATTCTTCATTGAAGATAGGCAATTGCACTAGAGGCATGATAACTTTCATCCATGGGTTCCTTTCACCCATGGATTCCCCAAATTCCTCTATTTCAAATGGTAAAATTCGCCCAATTAGCTAAGGTTTTCTTCATTCCCCATGGGTTCTTTTTATTTCTGATTTCAATGGTTTAATTATGTCTAAATATGCATGAATTGATGATTCCAATGCTTTTCTATTGTTATCCCTATTTACCCATGAGAACCTCCATGTTTTCCAATTTGTGATCTCATAATGTGGGTTGTTGAGTATGAAAGAGGAGTTTTATGATCTAAAGCATGAAGTAATAGAATTACATGAAGTTTATGATGAATTCCCTATCTAATGCTTGAATTCTAGATTTGGTGATTGAATGTAACTTTGAACCTTGGAAGGGCAAAGTGTGAGTTTATGCATGATCTTATGAAACATCTGTAAATGATTTAAGGGTACTTTGAGAGTTAAGTGCCAATGGTAATTTTGATGTTGAAACATTTCTCACATAGAAAGTATTTTTAGGTTGAAAGGGCTATTCTCACCTAATTGAATCAATGAATAAGAGTTATTCTAATGAACTAGCTTGGATTGGTTGTCAAGGACATCCTTCCATGAGACATGAGTTAAGTAAGATTTAATAATATTCCGTGGGAATTATACTTAGCACCGAGTGGATATGGACAATGAGATGGAAGCTCTCCCGTTAGTTGAGGCCGGGTTTCTAGAAGAGGTCTCATGAGATGGAATATCGCCCATGAGTATAGGTTGGGTTTATAGTAGCAATCTCCGTATCCTATAAACTATGTACCCCCATAGATTATCTAGCTCGTGTATCCACCTAAGATAAGAGTTCATGGTTCTACCTTAGGCAAGTAGAACAACCCTTTTCGGTGTGGGAGACATCGGGTGATCATGTTTTAGCTCACATGGTCTATATGTTGGTTAAGGATATTCTTCCCACAATAAGAATAGCCTTCGGGTTAGACACCTTATATTTATTGGTCTTAGGAGCATTGGAGGAACTTCGATTAGAGAACCTCTTCTTGAATCTTGGTCCACTTTGACCTTCAAACTTACTCATAGAAGAATTTCCATCGTCGAGCCTTGGCCTCTTCACCTCTCTAATCTTCATCCTAAGCCTTGACTCCTCAACTTGTTGAGTATAAACTATCAACCTTGAGATATCCATGTTGTCATGGAGCATTACCGCACGTCACTCTTCTTCAATAGCATTGGACACACTAGGGACAAAACGACTCATCTCATCCCTTGGATTTGAAACCAACACTACTACAAAATAAGGTTATAGGGGCAATTATTTAGCGGAAATTAATTATTTGTCGCTAATTAATTCTTTAAGCTGAGATATTAGTTGCAGATGAACTATAGCCACTAAAAGATATATTTTTAGTGACAAATACATTTTATTTGCCTGTAAAAGTCATTAATTGAACTCAACTTTCATGCTTATTTTTCCCTCCAAAATTTTCTAGTACAATTAATTATTCCCTCCAATTATTAATAATAAAGTTTAAAATTTTAAGGTTAAAAGAAAAACCCTATTCTCTGTATAGTAGACTGCCTGGAAATCGATCAGCACCTCTGCCATTTTTATGATAGCTTGGCTTATTCTTTAGCGCTGCCCTATTCTCCATCTTCACAGGTATATCGATCTGCAGCTCTGCCATATTCAACATAGCGTTCAATTATTCACATAGCTCTCCCTATTCTCTATCTTCACGTAGAATCAGTTTCATATTCTTCATATATATCACGTAGCTCTACCCTATTCTCCATCTTCACGTATAAATTCTAAGTTTCAGATTCTTCATATCATGTTCTTATTGAAACGAAATCCTATCAGATAATAGCTGCCAAAATATTTGGGTCAAGTTTTGTTAACTAATTGAATAAGAATTGATTGCGGGATTCATGTGAAGTTTGAAGGTTTCTCAATTTTCTTATGTATTTACGTTTTTCTGTAGGTTTTTGACAGAATTGATCGTATCCTACACTTTGGTGTCTTCATCGAATAAATATTCTACTTTCTAGGTACTCAAACAATTGAGGTGATTTCTGATTTTGTAAACGTAATTCTAATGTATTTACGAAGTGTGTTGTGTGATTTATGTCTACTATTAATTTGCCTGGGAAATTGATTGATATGTTTGCTATGGTTTTCGTTATGTATTCAATTCTCATGATTGTTTGTTTGAATATAAAACAGAACACCAAACTATTTAAAAAGTTTTGTAGTTTGTTGATGTGTATGTTCCAGTTGAGGATGTTATTAAATTGGAACTGAATTTCTTCTCGATTTTGGGATTTAATTGAAAAGGAATGTTTGATTCTTAAGATTGTTTCTCTAAATTGAGAAACTGAGAACTTTTCCTTGTTTCCCTGTTGAAGAACTAGAAACCAAAGCGAATCGATGAAACTTCATTACTTAGTATGTGATAGTACTCTTTTACAACTATGTGATTTGTGCAATTGGTAATTGAAAAATACATTGTTCATTGCTAATTTTTTTAGAAGTCGTCATAAAGTAAAAAAATTAAGCTCTTTTCTCCTATATTCTTCTTCTTTTCTCTGTTTTTCTGTAGCTCAAGCTAGCTGGTACAAGTTTTTTTTTAACTTACTGTCTGCAAGCAAGTTTCTCTATTTTTTCATTCTCAGCTTCTTGATGGAGTTGTTAGAAGGAATTTATGACTTGAGTAACATTTTTCCGAATAGAGCTGGAAATTGTATTTTGAAGTGAGAATATGTTTTGAGTGTTAGAATTCAATAGAAAGTTCATTGGGTTGAAGAAAGGGAACTAGATTCAGCTTGAGCTAAGAAAAATAAAATATAGCTACACTTCTATCCAAATGCTATTGCTATTTTGGGAGAACTCTTGAGTAGCGTTCTTAAAAGTGAGTGCTTTTGTCGCTTAAAGCGAGAAGGAAAGTGAAGTTGTATCATACTCTCTTTTGTCCATGTCTTTTCATGTACTGTTTCTATTTCACTGCTTGTAATATCATGAAGAGTGCAGCTTAACTAGAACTACTTCTAGAATTTTGTATAGCCTAACTAACCTCAACAGATCAGCCTTAGGCATCAAAAAAATTCTGCTACTTCTCATGGCGATTATAATGATCATATGTGTTTTTTATGTGTCTGATATGGAACTTTAAGGCAGACTGCAATTAGACCCATGCTTTAGCGAAAAAAGATGTTAAGGAGCAGATAGAAATGTAATAGGTGAAAAACTTACTAAATACAAATATACAAGGTGATTCTCCCAGTAGGTGTACAGTTCTACTTTTATATCGAAATAAAATATTGAGGTGATTCACGTCAGTTATTTAGCAAGCATACAAATGATTTCAGATATTCAACACCCTTAGGCATTTTAGAACTTGAGACCAAACTATAGGAGTAAATCAACACTTGATGAAAAGGTGCTTAACAATCTCAGGTTCCTTCTACATAACACACAATTAGGTCACTTTGTACTCCCCATTTCAGCTACCTATGTAAGCCTTAAGTGTATTTTAATCAGAAGCTTTGAATGCTTGAACATTTAGAAGCTTAAATCTGTAAGTAGGAGCTATAAAATCATATGTGGTTTCTGTAATTCTCCTTGTATATGAATATCTTGAACAACCTTTCTTAGAATATTCTTAACTATGCAAGCTATACCTTAATGGTTTCTTTCTAACTATAAATGGTAGATATAATCTGCTAGTAAGATAATTAAAATTCAACTTAACTAGAACTGCTTATAGAATTTTTTTTATAGCACAACTAACCTCCAGACCATTTTATAGACATTCGGTATACCCTTAGGCATCATAGAAGTTGAGACCAAATGATAGAAGTAAATTGGAACATTCAGAAAAGGTGCTCGATTATCTCAGGTTTTTGCTACATAACATACAATCAGGTCACAATCACATTAGTTTGTACACCCCATTTTAGCCATCTACGTAAGCCTTAAGTGTATTACAATCAGAAGCTCTGAATACTTAACCATTAAATGCTTAAATCTGAAAGTAGGAGCTACTACAAACTGCATGTAGTTTCTGCAATTTCTTCTTGAACATGAATATTTTGAGCAACCCTTCTTAGAGTAGTCTTTACTTTACAAGCTTTAACTTGATGGTTTCTTTCTAACAATAAATTATAGACACAATCTGTTAGTAATATAATTAAGATTTCAGCTTAACTAGAACTTCTTTTAGAATATTTTAACGCCCAGCTATCCTTATTAGACCAGCCCATAGACATTTGGGAAACCTTAGGCATCTTAGAAAAGTCAATACCAAATGATACTATCAAATTGACAGTTAAAGAAAAGGTGCTCAATTGTCTCAGGTTCGTGCTACATATCACATAATCTAGTCAATTTGTGCACCCCATTTGAGTCATCTACGTAATCCGTAAGTATATTGCTAACCTTGGCGTATAACCTTGTCGTGGGATGATATTCCATATATTCTTATCTTTGATGTTGTAAGCATGAATATCTTGAATCCATAGCCTATCCTTCTTCAAACCTAACTTCCATAAAAGTTTATTTACAATAGCTAAATGTATTTAATATTGTTCTTTGTTTAAACTATGATTCATTTATGGGCACATTTTTGCATTTTAGCGTGACTTGGGAAGGAAATGTTTAATGAAAGACTTCTAACTTTTCCATGTGTGTTGAGCTAACTCATTATTTGGATATAATTAGTATCAACTTTTTGTTTGATAATTTTAATTGTTAAAATGACATCTTGTGAGTTATGCAATTACATATTGATTAATTCCGCCATATTTTACTAAAGTATCTTTAGTTTTTACAGTAATTGTTGAAAGAAAGAATATCTTCAACTTTATGGATAATTTTAGAAATAAAAAGTGGATTTATTGTGATAGAGTTAGTAAAGAATACTTGGACGAAGTCAAGGAATTTATAAATCATGTTTTTTCTGAAAAACAAGATGGAGACAAAATTGCATGTCCCTGTACAGAATGTGTGCTTTTTCATCAAGTAAATAGGGATACAACATATAATCATCTTGTTGTTAATGGTATTTTTCTATCATATCATACTTGGTTTTGTCATGGAGAGTCTCTAAGTAGATCAAACAATACTCAAGTAACTAATTGCAGTCAGTCAACTTTAAGAGGTGATGATATGAGAGGAATGATACATGATGCCTTTGGAGGTTGTACACAGTCAATCGATATTGATGTCAATGAAAGGGTCGATATGGAGCCAAACCTACAAGAAAATGCTACTCATACGTCTAGAAATCAATCACATCCAGAGATTGATAAATTTGAACGACTCATGAAGGAGGCAATTGAAGAACTATATCCTGGATGTAAGAAGTTTAGCAAATTGTCCTTTTTGCTACATATCTATTGTACAAAATGCATGTACAAATGGTCAAATGAATCTTTTGATTCTTTGCTTGGACTATTGAAAGATGTGTTGCCAGAAGGGGAAACATTACCTCCTTCTTTCTATGAGACCAAAAAGATAGTTGAAGTTTGGGCTTAAAGTATGAAAAGATTCATGCTTGTCCTAATGATTGTATGCTTTTCAGAAAAGAGTTTGCCAGTAAGGATATAAATGAATGCAAAATTTGTGGAGCTTCTACATGGAAAAACAAGGTGAAGAAAATTCCAGCCAAGGTCCTATGGTATTTTCCTTTAAAACGAAGACTACAAAGATTATTTATGTCTTCAAAAACTTCTAAGATAATGCGGTGGCATCATGAAGAGCGAACCAAATATGGGGTTGTACGACATCCTGCAGATTCCAGAGCTAGGAAAAGTTTTGATAGTAAGTATCCTGACTTTGCTAGAGATCCTCGCAGTGTTCGCTTGGGATTAGCTTCTGATGGGTTTAATCAATTTGGCACTATGCGAACTGTTCATAGTACTTGGCCAGTTATTTTAATGCCATATAACCTTCCACCATGGATGTGCATGAAAGAAGAGTTCTTTATTCTTTCCATACTTATTCATGGACCAAAATCACCTGGCAATAATATTGATTTCTTTTTGCAACCATTAATAGAGGAGTTAACTGAATTATGGAGTGTCGGGGATGAAACATACGATGCATCTACAAAGGATACATTTCAAATGAGAGCAGCTCTCATGTGGACTATAAATGATTTCCAGCATATGGAGTACTTCTGGTCAGTTTGCATGCCCTTGTTGCAACATACACACTCAATTTAAATGGATCAAACATGGCAAGAAATATTGTTTT
>JAJOOS010001178.1:0-28723 GCA_029582725.1 Solanum chiquidenum | reverse complement strand
TTGACTCTCATCTACGGTCAGACCTACGGACCGTGGATCGAATGACGGTCCGTGCTGGTCGACCGTAATTTGTGTCAGAGGTTGGGCAAAGGAGGTCTCGATCCACGGACACAGACCACGGTCCGTGGTCTGATCTACGGACCGTAGGTCTGTCCGTGAGTCGGGACTTAGCCGATTTTCTGACTGAGTTCTGGGGAAGTTTTCTGTAACGAACCACGGACCTGCAGGATGGACCGTGAGTCCATCTACGGTCCGTGGATGGTGTCTGTGAGTGCCACCTGTAACACCAGAAAATCTGAAATCTCCATTTTTGGATACGGGGTGTTACACATATCATCGGGGTAAAGTGTTGGGTATTAATTGCCCTGAATTTCTTACCATAAATAGGTTTTCCTTTTTCTAAGAGGAAAAACATAAATTCTCCATATTTGGCTAGTCTTCTTTTTGTTGGAAAAGGTTTAGGATTGGCTAGTCCTTTTCGTGTAGGAAAAGGTCTAGGACTCTATAAATAGAGGTTTGTTCCTTCTAACTTAATCAACATTCACAATGTAGTCCAAAGAGATTGAGAGTTTTAGTTAGGGGTAGAATTTGTGGGACACAAGTGATATGTTATCAGTTGTGTGAACCTCCCATGTATTCCGAGTGAAATGGTTGAGGTTATTTCTCTCTATATTTTGTACTCTTATATAGGGGTGTACACAGGTCGGTTTGGTTTGGTTTTTAATTTAAAAAAACTTAAACCAATTATGTCGGTTTATTAAATCTAAAAACCAAATCAAACCACATAAAGTCAAGTTTTTCAGTTTCGGCGTTAGTCAGTTCTTTTGGTTTTTTCAGTTTTTTTTTATAACTATACGGTGTTTGAAAAAGAGATCAAATATATTTTCATTTACATGTGTGATAAACTAAATTTAAAAATATTAAATGAATAGAAATCTTCGAAAAGATGGTAAAATTCACATGAGTACAAAATACTTTTATTGAAATAGCAATGTTCATTATGTTTAATTAATAAGATTAAAGGCAACAGTCAAACTGAATATAAATAAAATACTTACAATGTAAATTGTTAACTTCAAATTTGAAAAACTATAGCAATATAATTGTAACTTCCGATCTTAATACAAAATAAAATATTTACAAAATTTTTCAAGGCCAAATTTGAAATAATATATCTAAACATTTAAAACTATAAACTAACTAAAAATATATTCGTAAAGTAGATTATAAATAGTATTTTTTATCTATAAATAGTATATATATATTATGTCGGTTTGGTTTGGGTTTAGTTTGACTTTTTTTCTTTAATACCAAACAAACCAAACCAAGAGTGTTTGGGTTTTTTTTCAACGTCAAACCAAACAAACCGAACCACAAATCAATTTTTTCGGTTTGATTTGGTTCACCGGTTTGGTTTAAATTTACGGTTTGACTTGTACACCCCTACACTCATATTTATATAGTGGATTGCTCATCTCCTTTGTGGACGTATGTCAGTTGACTGAACTACCTTAAATCTTTGTATCTTTTAGTATATTTCTCACTTGTCTTCTTACTCATGGTCTTTCGAAGTTTTCTTTGTTAGCTTCCGCGTGACACCTGATAATTTCAATCCTAACAAGTGGTATCAGAGCCAGGTTCAGTGATGTAGCCAGGTTCAGTGATGTAGCCAGGTTAGATGGTTCAATGATGGAGTCAAGTTCAATGGTTCAATGATGGAGCCATGTTCAGTGGTTCGATAATCAATGATTGAACCAGGTTAAAAATTGGGTGTTAATCTTGGTAGGTGTAGTTCTAGCCGTAGGCTATTTGATAGTAATGAAGATTTTGTTGGAGAAATTGTTTTAGAGAGATTCTTTGTTTCGAAACATAGATTTGATAGAGAAGATTGTGGAAATGAGATGCAAGTTGTTGAAGATTATGTGAAGAAGGTGGAGAAAATTTATTTTGTCAGAAATTCAGGCCAAGGGAAGATTTGTTGGGTATTAATTGCCCTGAGTTTCTTACCATAAATAAGTTTTCCTTTTAGGAAAAAGGTTTAGGAGTGACTAGTCCTTTTCTTAGAAAAGGTTTAAGACTCTTTAAATAGAGACCTGTTCCTTCTAACTTAATTAGCATTCACAATGTAGTCCTAGGGGCATTGAAAGTTTTAGTTAGTGGGGGCGGGGGGGAGGGATTTGTGGGACACAAGTGATACGCTATCACTTGTGTGAACCTCCCAAGTGAATATTTTGAGGTTGTTTCTCTCTATATTTGTACTCTCATGTTTATATAGTGGATTTCTCATCTCCTTTTATGAACGTAGGTCGATGGACCAAACCACATTAAATCTTTGTGTCATTTAGAATATATTTCTCGTTTGTCTTCTTACTCGTGGTCTTTTGAGGTTTACTTTGCTAGCTTCCCCATGACACCTAATTATTTCGGTCCTAACAAGTGGTATTAGAGTCACGTTCAATGATGGAGCCAAGTTCAGTGGTTCAGGTTCGATGGTTCAATGATGGAGCCAGGTTCAGTGGTTCGGTAATTGATTGTTGAACCAGATTAAAAATTAGGTGTTCATCTTGACGGATGTAGTTCTAGCTGTAACTTATTTGACAATAATGAAGATTTTGTTGGAGAAATTATTTCAGAGAGGTTCTATGTGTCAAGACATAGATTTTGCAAATGAGGTTATTGAGAGAAGATGCAAACAATTGAAGATTATGTGAAGGTGGACAAATTTATTTTGTCAGAAATTTAGGCCAAGAGGGAGATTTGTTGGGTATTAATTTCCCTGAATTTCTTACCATAAATAGGATTTCCTTTTCCTAAGAGGAAAAACATAAAGTCTCCATATTTGGCTACTCTTTTCTTGTAGGAAAAAGGTTTAGGATTAGCTAGTCATTTTCTTGTAGGAAAAGGTCTAGGACTCTATAAATAGATGCTTGTTTCTTCTAACTTAATCAACATTCACAATGTAGTCCTAGAGGCTTTGAGAGTTATGGTTTGGGGGAAAATTTGTGGGACACAAGTGATATGTCATCACTTGTGTGAACCTCCCATGTATTCCGAGTGAATTGGTTAAGGTTATTTCTCTCTATATTTTGTACTCTCATATTTATATAATGAATTTCTCATCTCCTTTGTGGACGTAGGTCGGTTGACCGAACCATGTTAAATCTTTATGTTTTTTGGTATATTTCTCGCTTGTCTTTTTACTCATGGTTTTTTGAGGTTTGTTTTGTTAGCTTCCATGTGATACCTGATAATTTTGATCCTAACACAAAGTAATTTTTGTGGCTACCTTGAAGTCTATGCATGATAAAATAAGAAAAATAAAAAATATGTACAGAATTGGGGGTCTACCACTTGCATTTCTCACTTGGTTTTATGAGTGTTTGTGTAATTTGGATTGGAGTATTGCTACTTGAGTTGGCAAGAAGTTTCCACGAATACTAAACTGGAAAGTAACCAAGAGGCCTTCTCTTAATGATTTTATAGCTAATAATACCGATGAGGTATTATATTTACTTTTGACATAATACTTTTATTTTTCCATATAACGTTATTATATTTATGTTTTTACTTTTTTTTAGTGGAAGGTGTGAAATATATGTGCTACTCATGAAGAAAAATCAAAGTCTTATCTTTAAGGCTTTTATGGTGATATATATGCACGAATCTCATGTAGTATATGATGATTTTAATGATTTTTGCACCCCACCTTCGAAACCTCTTAGACTAAAAACACCAAAGAAGACCCTCATGTGATGCGGAAAATTTACATTTCTATATATTAATAATGGTGTTAATGATAAACATCTTTAACTTTTGTTACTTTTATAATTGTAGCTTAATGGTAATTTCACAACACTAAATGATTTTGTGGTATATATATTTTCATTTGAAGAATTGTTATTTTTAGAAATTTTCATAAAATTACTATTTTACCTCTTCGATAGTTGCCCCAAGTAATTTCTGATCAATTTGTGTAACACCTCGGAATCTAGTAGACTAAGTTAAGGGGTCAAGTGGGAGGACACTAGACCTCCACGGAGCCAAGGCACCCTTAATTGAGCCCCTCACGGGCCGTGAAGGGCACCACGACTCGTGGTGGTGCTTGTGGAGCCTTTCAGTAGATGGCCAAGATGAGCTCTCTTCCCATGAGCCCTTAGACGCCTCGTGAAGGGCACCACAACTCGTGGTGGTGCCCGTGAAGGACTAGGCAGTGTACTCTTCAAGACATCCTCTTCCCACAAGCCACTAGTTGGGTCGTGAAGGCCTAGACGGGTTGTGAAGGTGGGCGTGTGATGTGAGTGAGGTTTGGGGTGGTTTGACAAGCCACTGGTCAAGGACCACGACTGTCACAACGGGACGTGTGGCCCTTGACGGCCCGTGGAGCCTGACGTGAAGAGGTTTAGTTAGCTGAAAGTTCAAGGGCTTTTGGGTCTTTTCCAAAATTCTTTAAAACAAAGCTATGTCGCTTTACCCATGTATAGGACCCCTATATAAGTGATTTTTACCCCAAAGTTTACGCATTCAAGTCATTCTCTTAAATTCACCAAAAGAAATTGGGTTCTTCCTCTCCAAAATATTTCTCTCTCTAGAAACTTGAAGAAGAGGAAGGGTTGAAGCTAGGGCTCAAGGTCAAGTCTCCATTCTCCATTTGGTTGTGGGGTTTGATAGCAAGGTATGATAGCTTTTCATCCATGGAATCGTTGCATCCATGGGCCCCTAAGTTCTCCCTATAGAAAAGTAGAAATTCCCCCAATTTGAGTTAAGGTTTTCTTCTAAGTAATGGGTCTTTATGAATGTTGATTCAATTGATTGAATTATGATTGTTAATGCATGAATTGAGAGGATTCCATGCTTTTATGATGAATTTCCATGTACCCATGCTTAACTCATGTTTCTAAGATGAAATTGAATAAATTTGGTTTTACTCTATGAAAGGAGAATTTATGGATTTGTGTGTATTCTTATAGGATAATAAGTACAATATGAGTTTCTTTGAGTGTGAAGCATATGTGATTAATTGTTGATGGTTGATGTGATTGTTGTGGAAGGGATCTTCCCACATGATTTCTTATATATGAATGTGAAGGGCTTTCTCACATTGAATGATTCTAGGTTGAAAGGACTTCTCCCCTAAAATGAATCTAAGCTAATGACTATGAAATTGATGAGGCTAGATGTGATTACCCATGACCTCTAAATGAGAAGGATATGAGGCGATTACCCATATTCCTTAGAATAGAATAATAAGTGATTACCCTTATTCCTTGAAGTTGAACAAGATGAAACTTTCCACGTTCCTATCATGTAAGTTGGACTAGAGGCGAATACCCATGATTCATTATAGAAAGACAAGCGACGAATACCCATGTCACATGATGTTGGACTAGAGGGGAATGCCCATGATCCTAAGCATGGGAGCTAGAGGCGACTACCCATGATCCCATAGTAAGTTGGACAACAGGCGACTACCCATGATCCCATAGTAAGTTGGACAAGAGACGACTACCCACGATCCTGAAGTAAGAAGGACAAGAGGCAATTACCCATGATCCTTTATAGTAAGGCAATAGGCGATTCCCCACGTCTTTAAAAGTTAATCTAGGATATGTTATGATAGGTGATGAGCTTGGATTATTGCTTGAGGTTGCCTTCCATGATGAGTAAGACTAGTGGCGGTTACCCATGTCTTGGCTAAGTATGAACTCCTTGCATGTTATGATGATCTATTATGTGCATTGATTATGCTTTATGTATTATATTGTCTAACGTTTATGTTTATGTTATGTTTATGCAAGCTATCATATTTAGTACATTCTTGTACTAATGCATACTCTTGCCTATATTTCTTATACAAATGTAATGTCCGGCGTTCCTCGATTCTCATCTCTGTGTCTAGGATCTATAGTAGAAGAAGAGTTGAAGATTGGTGAGTCCTCATTCATCCGAGGATATTGCCACTACTTTTCTTATGTTTTGTTCATTTTGAGTTTTGAACATTGATGTACGGGCAACGTCTCGAGATTCTATTGTATTAGATGGTTTTTGAGACAAATGTATTAGACCTCCACTTTGCTTATAAAAACTTTGATTGTGTTGAAAATGTTTTAAAATCTTATCTATTTATATTATCTTGACTATGAAAGCTAAGTCGATCGTATGAGGCCTCTCGGGGTGGGGTCTTGTACGCCATGTTACATCTAAGAGGTTCCCCTGGGTCATGAAAAACTTGGTAATCAGAGCACAAGGTTTAGAAAGGTTCTAGGATGTCTCAAAACCACGTCAACTAGATTCTTATTTATGAGTGTGAAGTGCGCCACATTTATAAATGAGAGGCTAAAAGATGTTTAGAAAACTTCACTTCTTTCTTCACTCTAAGTCATGCGATATAGTTTAAATCTATAAAGTCTCACTCCTATTCCTTACCCGATGGTCTACATGATATGACTACTCAAAAAGTTTTTGCTAGAAGGAATGAGGGATAAAATATTGGTCAAGAAGCTCTTCCTCAAGCTTCTCAAGCTCCGGTTGACCCCTTGGCCGAGAAAGTGACTAATGCGGAGTTTAGGACTGCTTTTCAAGTATTGGCTAAAGCTGTGACGGTCCAAGCCAATAGGGAGGTTGTGGTCCCCGTGAACCTAAATGTGGGTACGACGACATCTAGAGTGAGGGACTTCACTAGGATTTATCCTCCGAAATTCTATGGTGCTAAGGTTGAGGAAGATCCTCAAGAGTTCATTGATGAGGTTTATAAGGTGTTGGCTATTATGACAGTGACACCGGTGGAAAAGGCTGAATTGGCCACTTATCAACTTAAGGGTGTTGCTCGAATTTGGTTCAACCAATGGAAGGAAGCACAACCGAAAGATGCGAGTCCCCTAGAATGGGAAAGGTTTAAGTCTACTTTCCTTGATAGGTTCTTTCCTCTTGAGATGAGGGAGGAAAAAGTGCTTAAGTTTATCAACCTCCGACAAGGGAACATGAGTGTGAAAGAATATGCTTTGAGATTCACACAGTTGTCAAGATATGCTCCCTCTATAGTTGTCGACTCTAGGGCAATGATGAGCAAGTTTGTTTTGGGTGTGTCCGAATTGGTGGTGAAAGAATGTCGTACCGTTATGCTTGTCCATGACATGGACATCTCTCGCCTCATAGTCCATGCCCAACAGATTGAAGAGGAGAAACTTAAGGAGAGGTCTAGGGAGACCAAGAGGGCTAAAATCGTTGATGGTAATTTCTCTACTGCAAGGTCCGATAGACGTGGTCGTCCTAGGTTTCGACAAAGATTCTTCTGTCATGGTTCCTCCAATGCTCCTAAGTTTAACAAAGATAGGGTGTGTAACCCTAAACCTCAAGGGGATGGTAATGAGTCTTCATTGCCGAATTATGCTAAGTGTGGAAGAAAGCATGCGGGTAAATGTCTAGCTGATTCCAATGCTTGTTTTGGTTGTGGTAAGATGCACCATAAGATAAGAGATTGTCCTTCAGTTGCTAAGAATGAAGGATATAGTCGTCGTAAGGATAAACCTTATCCTTCATCCATTCTAAGTGGTTCGGGTTCAAATGCTCCTAAGCAAAACATGTTTTATGCCATTCAGATTCGTGGTGAACAAGAGAGTTCTCCCGATGTGGTTACCGGTATGTTGAAAATCTTTCAACTTGATATTTATGTTTTACTTGATCCCGGTGCTACCTTGTCTTTTGTGACGCCATATGTGGCTATGAGATTTGATGTGCTTCCTGATGTGTTGTTAGATTTTTTTTTTGTCTCTACTCTTATTGGTGATTCTATTGTGGCTAAGAGGGTCTATAAAAAGTGTCCCATCTCCTTTTCCCATAGAGTTAGTCTTGTTGATTTGATAGAACTTGATATGCTAGATTTTGATGTCATTCTTGGGATGGATTGGTTGTATTCATGTTATGATTCTATTGATTGTGAAACCCGTGTAGTCAAGTTTTAGTTTTCGAATGAGCCTGTCCTAGAGTGGAAGGGGGGAAATTCTATGCCGAAAGGTCGGTTTATTTCTTGTCTTAAATCTAGAAAGATGATTTCTAAGGGTTGCATTTACCATCTAGTTAGGGTGAGGGTTTTGGATTCTGAAACCCCTTCTCTTGAGTCGGTCCCCGTTGTTAGTGAGTTTCCAGAAGTTTTCCCAGATAATCTACCCAGTATTCCT
The DNA here is from genome assembly GCA_029582725.1 of Solanum chiquidenum. Lineage (NCBI taxonomy): Eukaryota > Viridiplantae > Streptophyta > Magnoliopsida > Solanales > Solanaceae > Solanum > Solanum chiquidenum. Next base: position 20,549 of record JAJOOS010001178.1, on the reverse strand, counting down.
CCCAAAAGGGAAATAAACTTCAGTATTGACCTTCTCCCAGATACGCAACCTATCTCTATTCCTCCTTATCGAATGGCTCCAGTAGAACTTAAGGAATTAAAGGAACACTTAAAGGATTTGTTGGATAAGGGTTTCATCCGACCGAGTATCTTTCCATGGGGTGCTCCAATTTTGTTTGTTAAGAAGAAAGATGGTTCACTTCGTATGTGTATTGACTACCGGCAATTGAACAAGGTGACCATTAAGAATAATTATCCTCTCCCAATGATAGATGACTTGTTTGACCAACTTCAAGGGGCGAGTTACTTTTCTAAGATTGATCTTAGGTCGGGTTATCACCAATTGAGGGTGAAGGAAAATGATATTCTGAAGACGGCTTTTGAAACTCGGTATGGTCATTATGAGTTTTTGGTGATGTTGTTTGGTTTGACTAATGCTCCGGCAACATTTATGGATTTGATGAATAGGGTGTTTAGACAATACCTTGACATGTTTGTTATTGTGTTTATTGATGATATATTGATTTATTCGAGAAGCGAGGATGATCACATTAATTATTTGAGGATTATGTTGCAAATCCTTAAGGAACAACAACTCTTTGCAAAGTTTAGCAAATGTGAGTTTTGGCTAAGGTCTGTAGCTTTTCTTGGTCATATTATTTTAAGTGAGGGTATTGAGGTAGATCCTAAGAAGACGAATGCGGTCAAGAGTAGGCCTAGACCTCTATCCCCTTCGAATATTAGAAGTTTCTTGGATTTGGCTGGTTACTATAGAAGGTTTGTTGATGGGTTTTCTTTGATTGCCTCTCCATTGACAGCTTTGACTCAAAAGAATACTAAGTTCATATGGTCTTAAGCATGTGAGAAGAGTTTCCAACAATTGAAAGATAGACTTACCTCCGCTCCGATGTTGACTTTACTGAAAAGGACATATGGTTTTGTTGTTTATTGTGATGCCTTGAGAATTGGGTTAGGATGTGTGCTTATGCAAAATGGGAAAGTTATTGCCTATGCTTCAAGACAACTTAAGGTTCATGAGAAGAATTACCCTACATATGATCTTGAATTAGCGGCGGTTGTTTTTGCCTTAAAGATTTGGATGCATTATTTGTATAGTGTTCATGTTGATGTTTTTACCAACCATAAGAGTTTGCAATATCTGTTTAACCAAAAGGATCTAACTATTCACCAAAGAAGGTGGTTTGGGTTATTGAAAGATTATGATATGAGTGTTCTCTATCACCCCGGAAAGGCGAATGTGGTAGATGATGCTCTTAGTCGGTTATCTATGGGTAGTGTTGCTCATACTGAGGATGATAGAAAAAAGTTGGTTTGAGATTTTCATAGATTGACCCGGTTGGGAGATCAGTTAGTAGACTCTACCAAGGGTGGTGTTATGGTTAACAATGATTCAGAATCGTCTTTTGTGGCGGATGTGAAAGCTTCTTGATCCAACCTTAGTAGAATTGAAAAAAACGGTACTTAGAAAGTCCGTTGAGGCTTTCTCCCAAGAGAGAGATGGTGTACTTAGATATCAAGGTTGGTTGTGTGTTCCTAATGTTGATGACTTGAGGGAACAAATCTTGTCAGAAGCCCATAGTTCTCGGTATTCCATTCACCCTCGAGCCACCAAGATGTACCATGATTTGCGGGAGGTCTATTGGTGGAATGGGATGAAGAAGGATATTGCGGCATTTGTAGCTAAATGTCCTAATTTCCAATAAGTGAAAGTCGAGCATCATAAATTGATAGGTTTATTGTTGCACCCAAATCGCACACGCAAGTGTATATGGTCGTTCAAGTATTAAAGTGGTTCTTTTTAAGAGCCGGGTATCATACCCACAGAGACTTACGATTAGAATAACATGATTTTTCCAATACTTTCAGCTAAACACAAGTGTTATCAAGATTTCAAGATTTATTTATTTTATAATCTAAAAGTTAAACAAAACTAAACAAACATGATTCAATTTCGAGGGTTTCAAACAATGATTGGGTAAAGTCCAGGGCTGCAACTCTTATCAGGATTCATGCAAGTTATCTTGTTAAACATATATTCATCACTATCGAATAAATGATCACATGGTTAAATATATGATTATGATCTCCCGATCTCTAATTGCCTATGGTAAATGGCAACCTAACTACATCGTTGAGCGGGGATAGGTTGGACCAATCACCGAGCATTATGATATCTTCCTGTATAATGACCAAACAAGGTTTCTAGGTATATCCCTATCCTAGATACAAATAAACTCTAACTCTTATGAGAAAATCATGCTCCTTATGCCCCACGTTCTATCCTCTTATTCCTCTCCCGAGTTCAATTGGGACAATATGTTTATTTCAATGGTGATCAAGCACGAAATACGAAAAACAAGAACATAAGAGAGATTCGTATGATAGTTAAATGAAATCCATATAAACTCAATAACTTACAATCATCTTGTAGCCACAACCTTAGAACTAGGAAAATTAGCTACTCATAATCGTATTTTCAATCAAACAACATTTAAATATCATAAAGAGATTAAAAATAGAAGAGATTAGGAAAGAACCCTAAAAATTGATGAAATAGCTCTCCAAATCGTCGTTCTTCAAAAACTAGAAAAAGAATAATCAAATAAAATAAAATATTAGTCTATCTCCAAAACTGGCAAGTGTAGGCGCTACGCGGAGCTATTACTCAGATTCTTTTTATGGCAACTACTCCTCTCCGCGACTCAACAACTTCATGGACCACTCTGCCTCAAATTCTCCTTCTTCGAACGAAAATAAAAATGTACGGATATGACTTGGACTTCATTTCTTCATTCTTCTTCCTTGCTTCTTTTCAACTTGGATCTTTTGTGTTTCCCGTAACCCATTTCAATGCTCGTTTCTTGATTCAAGCTTACCTACACAACTAATCATGTTGGTTAGCATATATACAATCAAACGACTCGACATGACTATAAATCAACATAAACTGAGTCTAAACTTGGCCTAAATGCGGGTATTATTTAGTCCCTAGGCATATAAATACGCCTAAGATCAGTACCCCACACTTAGAGCCTTGTTCGTCCTCAAACAACTTACTAACTAATCCTAGACCTAGACTCCCTACTATGGTATTCGTGCATCCACCACTTCCTTTTAAGCATCTATAATTAGTTAAAAACAAACATGTTCTCATTCACCATAGGTCTTGCCCACCTTCATACATTATACACTTAAGTATTGACCTGACAACTTATTGCAACCAACACATTCAACTTCCTGTGCACCATTAGATATCACCTATCTTTCATACAACAAGTTCCCCTCACTTAAACGAATAGTCCGCACACTCAACTCAGCAAATTGAATATAATTTAAGGACTTTGGAAACATAGTACACTCTCACTCAACAAAGACATCATACATGCATGCATTGAGAACCATAGGCTAGCTCATTATGTACATCTCCACTAATTAAGTGTGTTTTGCCCAAAATCAAACTGGACTTTTACAGGTTGTAATGTAGGCTTGAGGTAAGGGAGGATATATTTAGATAAAATTAGTGACTTATCCTCCCTAATGCATCAGATTCGATTTCCTTTCTACATTCACAACTATTTCTTTTCTTTATCCCCCCACCCTTTCTACATATTTTTCCACTAGTACTTCCAACCTCGCCTTTATTTTCTACACACCTCTCGAGTTAAGGTGCACATTGTCCTTGTAGGGACCAGGGCCATTATTAAGGTATTCTCCGGGTTAGCCACCCTCAACTTAGGCTTTTACCTTGAGTCGAAGTACACAATGTCCAAAGGCAGGGCCAATCACAGATTTAAGAACTTATGGGGCATCATTTTTCCTTCCTCTTTTCTTTCTTCCCCACAAAACCAAGCATTTCCACTCTACTAAGTCTCACCGTTGTTTTTCCCATTTTCATCTTAACATAGTGCACTAGGGATTATTTTAGGATTAAAACTGACGGTATCAATAAAAGGGATTCAGCTTAATTACGTAGGTTAGAACAAAATCAAGGCAAACAGGCTCAACGGGTTTATTCTAGGGATATTATTTCTAAAAAGGCTAACATTCACAAGGCAAATCAAAGAATGCCTATTATCATCTCCTGACCAAAACACCACTTGTTATTTCGCTTCAATAACATGCCGGGCAAGTTCTAGAATCATATGCATCACATGGATACAAAAATACCTCACCGCTCACGGGACAAGTTCTACTCAAGATGGATCAATCATAGCAATACAATCAGTTCATGCACAAGGTTCAATTTAAGCTTAAGTTGGAATCATTAAAGTCAAATACAAAAGTTCAAATGTATTCATACATCAACTTCCAATCATGCTTTCATACATTTTGCTTTCGGAATTTCAAGCTTCAGCATATACCATGCTAAGACTCAATGACGAAAGCTACCCTTAAGACGATCGTTATCCATTTATCATTGGGCAATGTGACTCAACTACGACGACCGACTCAATCTTAAAAAGATAATTTTTTTTTGTATTTTGTACGGTTCAAAGGGACTTTCCTTGGCCAAATAACCGAAAACAACCTCCAAGGAACCCAAAATAAAACAAAAAAATAAAATGCAGATACTGCCAATGTTCAATAATATTTAGAGACCAAAGATAATTTTCACCCTCACCCCACACTTAAACATTAGCACTGTCCCCAGTGCTTCACAAAATTCACAAAAATACAGTACAAATGTAAGGTGAAAACACTCCCTGATAAATCCTCCATAACATCACTCCCGTCGGCCTCATCACCGGCCTGAGCAGGGTCCACCTCCTCATCAGAATCAGACTTCACATCCTAGCTAGTACACAGTCTCTCCTCATCGGTGGGGATGTCATCATCCACCGGCTCATTAAATGCAGGACCGATGCCAAGTAGGGCCTTCGCATGGGCATTCAATGGGTTCCTTCGCTCAACGTCCCCCAATTGCGCGTCAGTGGAAGCCCGTCAGCCATTCTGGTGGCGCAACATCTCCAGACCATACATTCTGGCCATGATTAGTTCATCCTGTCTATGGCACTCCGCAGTAGTAAGTGTTGGACCGAACTCAGTGTCAGGCCCTTTAGTCCTCGTGATGTCCACTGGTGCTGGGAATAGTGGTGCCATGTAGTCCAAATGCTCTTCTAGGACACCTGCAACATGACATAGTCTAGTAATAAGACCACCAAATGCATACCTGCGCCCTTTATGCACACGAGCCTTCTTCATTGCCGATTTTAATACAGCCCCAATATTTAATTATGTGGGCTTCATCAGGGCGTATACTAGACACACTATTTCCTGGGTGATGTCCGTGTAGTGTAGCCCCGATATCAAACAATTCATTATAATCTTGAGCCAAACTCGAGCCTCCCTAAGCATGTGAGCGTAGGGAAGATATTGGTGATATCTTTTCCCGCTGTGTTTGGTCCACTTCACCATGGACTGAGGACCACACAGTGTATGCCGATTGGCCCGATACGGTGGGCGAATGTTCAGCCTTGTAAGCACCAGTGGATCGGTGTCCAGTGACGTACCAACTATGTCATTAATCACCGCTGGAGTGAGCGTTACATCTACTCCTCACACTTTTACAAAGTAAGATCTCGAATTCGTAATCCAGTTGGTGTAGAATTCCCGAACCATGTGCAAGTTACACTCACTAGGCTCTGCAAAAATAAAGTCAATGTTTAGCTCTTGGATCAGTCTCAATATCCGCGGAAACTCCCGAGCCAAGTTGTCCTTGTCAATGCAAACATCAGAAAAATATCTGGCCTCGGTGTGCTTTTTCCACTATGCTTTCCCTTCCTTAATGATTGCGCGCTCCTCAAACCACCTGATTTGACCCCTGGGTACTGCCGGTGCGGGAGGTACATTCCCCCCACTTCGAATCCGTTTCCGTTGACTCGAGGTCACCATTTCCTTTCTGGGTCTTTGATTTCCAGACATGATTTCCTGAAATCAGAATATAACTCAGCCCAAGCGGACTACTCAGCATTGATAAACATGGGTACTCAGACTTCCCACAAGCAGACAACCATACACCAACAACAAAACAAACTACTACTCTTTCAAATGTCGCATGCAACTAGCGATGTTACTCAAGACTTCGCAACAAATAGCTCATGCAACCATTTCAGACCCAACAATCATACAATCACGATCAAAGGAACTTTCTACTCAAAATTCGAAAGCCCACAACATCATGAACAAACAATCTGATGCAACCATCACCACCAAATATTTTCACACTAACTCACTCACACCTTTATATATTCGACATGACTCCAACACTAGCAAGCATACAAAATTTCTATTCCAAAAGTCAAACTACACAATATAATTCAGGCAACAAACACGCACAAACACACACAAATATGGAAGCAAGGGTAATTTCTACTAAAAAAAGTAAAATTACCCCTTAACAATACACTTCCAAGCAGCCACAACCCACGTAGGCCAACCAAATTTGTTTACAAACCCATTCAAATATAAGACCCATAAAATACCACCCAATGGGACATTCTACTCAAGAATTTGAATGCCTCCGCTCAACTTCGCACCAAAAGCAGTAACAAAACCACCAAATACACTCAAAAGCCCTCACAAGATAAACACACACCAACCCATAGCAGCACACACTCAAACACGCCCAACTGTTGCTCAAAATTATAGCAAAAAACGTACCTTGGATGATGAAGAGGAGAAAAAATGAGAGAAGAGTAGGTGGAATTGGCTTCACGTTACGGATTCAATCACAAAATTCGGCCAAGGGAGAGAAGGGAGGAGAAAAATCATGAAATTGGGAGAAGAATGAGGTTTTGGGGATGGGAATTTGGGGTTAAAAGGGACCTAGGTCAGGTATTAAGATAGAAAATGGGTAAAACCCGTTATTTTAAAGAAAATCGAAAAAAACTTACTTCGGGCGCAGCGCGGCCTGGTCACAAAGTGATCTGCCTCGCGAAATTAATTAATTTTCACGAGGTCAAAATTTGAATACCCTTCTGCGACATGTCTCCTTTACGGAGTTTCCTTATTGTTGACGAGAATTTTATTTCTCGTTGAAACCAAATTTGAGGACTTCCTCCGCGACGCGGGACAGTCACAGAACGTTCTGCCTCGCTATAGAATCCAAGCAAGGCTAAATTCAACCCAATCCCCGCTACGCGCTATGGTCCTTCAAACCTGTTCCCTGCATATTTTCAGCACAACACGTGTTAGTAAAAACACTATGGGTTGCCTCCCATACAATGCCTTTGTTTTGGTCGTGCCACAACTCATATTTTTGTATTTTACTATTTCCTCAGAATGAAATAGGCAAAACAAAAGAATGGAAATCCTAATTATTACAAGGGTTCACGGGTTGCTTCCCGTGCAACGCCTGATTTAACGTTGCATCACGACCAATCTCATTACTCACTCGTCATTCAATGTGAGTGCTTCATGCTCACGATCCACATCATTCCCGAAGTAGTGCTTCACACGTTGCCCATTTACAAGGAAAGTAGAGCTCTTATCCTTGTTCTTTAGCTCCAAAGCTCCATGTTAAGTTATCCTCACCACTTCAAACGGTCCACTCCACTTAGACAGAAGTTTTTCGGGGAACAACTTCAATCTTGAATTAAATAACAGCACCAACTGACCTGGCTCAAAGGTGCGTGGCACAATATGCTTGTCATGCCACATCTTGGTCTTTTCTTTATATAATTTGGCGTTTTCATAAGCGTGAAGCCTAAATTCCTCTAACTCATGCAACTGTGTTATCCTTTTCTTTCCTGCCAACTCAGAATCTAAATTCAACTTTTTGATCGCCTAGTATGCTTCATACTCCAATTCAGGTGGGAGGTGACACGCTTTTCCAAACACCATTCGATAAGGAGAAGTCCCTATCGATGTCTTGTATGCAGTTATGTATGACCACAGAGAATCATCTAACTTGTCAGCCCAATCTTTCCTTTGGGAATTCACAGTCTTTTAGAGGATCTGCTTCATTTCTCGATTAGACACTTCCACCTGCCCACTAGTCTGGGGATGATAAGTAGTAGCTACCTTATGTCTCACCCTATATTTTGCTAGCAGATTTCGCACTGAACTGTTAATAAAGTGCGTACCTCCATCACTTATCATGGCCCTTGGAGTTCCGAACCAGGTGAAGATGTGCTTCCTGATGAACTTCACTACCACCTTTGCATCATTAGATAGTACCCCAACTGCCTCCATCCACTTGTACATGTAGTCCACTACCACTAAGATGTACTAATTGCCATGAGACGATGGAAATGGCCTCATGAAGTCTATCCCCCAAACATCAAAGATCTCAACTTCAAGTATGTTGCTCAATGGAATCTCATGTCGTGCCCATCCTTTGACACTGATCACAGCCCTTCACAAACATTGCATCATCTTTAAATAAAGCAGGCCAAAAGAAACCAGATTGCAATACCTTATGTGTCGTGCGCTCTCCTCCGTGGTGTCCACCATATAGGGAAGAGTGACAACTCTCCAACACTTGTCATGCTTCCTATTCAGCTACACACCTTCGCATCATCTGATATGGTCCTTGCTTGAATAAGAAGGGCTCATCCCATATATAAAAAAGTGCATCATACTTCAGCCTCTGCTTTTGATGTGTTGAGGCCCTAGGTGGAAATAAACCACTCACCATAAAGTTCACAATATCTGCATACCAGGGTACCTGAGCAAGATCCAAGGTAAGTAATTGCTCATCGGGGAACTCTTCGCGAATCTATCCTTCATTCCTCACATGAGATGAATCCTCAAATCTAGACAGATGATCAGCTATCTGGTTTTCGGTCCCCTTCCTATCTTTAATCTCTAGATCAAACTCTTGCAAGAGCAATATCCACCTAATTAGCCTCTGCTTTGTATCCTTCTTATTGAACAAATACCTGATTGCCGCATGATCAGTATAAACAACAACAACCTTGGTGCCTACCAAGTATGACCTGAACTTATAAAATGCAAACACTAATGCTAGCATCTCTTTCTCTGTGACAGTATAATTGGACTGTGTTGCATGAAGTGTCTTGCTAGCATAGTAGATGGAATGAAACATCTTATATTTTCGTTGCCCAAGCACTGCACCAACTGTTGTATCACTAACATCACATATGAGCTCGAATGGAAGCTCCCAGTTAGGAGCAATAAGAATAAAAGCTTCTATCAACTTCTTTTTTAACAACTCAAATACCTGCAAACACTTCTCATCAAATACAAACTTCACCTCTTTTTCTAGTAGGCTGCACATGGGTCTTGCAGTCTTAGAAAAGTCCTTGATGAATTTCCTGTAAAACCCAGCATGTCCTAGAAAACTTCTAACTCCCTTCACCGTGATGGGTGGGGGCAACTTTTTAATGACCTCCACTTTGGCTTTATCAACTTCCAGCCCATTCCTGGAGATTTTGTGCCCCAACACAATCCCCTCTCGAACTAAGTAGTGGAACTTTTCCCAGTTCAACACTAGATTTGTTTCTTTACACCTTGCAAGGACATTGTCAAGATTAGTCAAACAAAGGTCAAAAGACTCACCAAACACCGAGAAGTCATCCATGAACACCTAAACAAAATACTCCACCATATCATGGAAGATTGCCATCATGCATCTCTGGAATCTCGCCGGTGCATTGCATATTCTGAATGGCACACGTTTGAACGCATATGTGCCATACAGACAAGTGAAGGTAGTCTTTTCCTGATCCTCTAGTGCAATAACTATCTGATTATACCCTGAGTAGCCATCCAGGAAGTAGTAATATTCTTGCCCGCCAGTCTATCCAACATCTGATCAATAAAAGGCACCGGGTAATGGTCCTTTCTAGTGGCATCATTCAACTTCGTATAGTCCATGTAGATACGCCACCTAGTTACTGTCCTTGTGGGGATCAGTTCATTCTTCTCATTGGTTATCACCGTCATTCTGCCCTTCTTGGGTACACACTGTACTAGACTCACCCATGTACTATCTGATATGGGATACACAATCCCCGCATCTAACCACTTGATCACCTATTTTCTTACCACATCCTTCATCATTGGATTCAGTCTCTGTTAGTGTTTTCCACTTGACTTATGCCCTTCCTCCATATAGATCTTGTGCATACACAACGCGAGACTGATCCCGTGAATGTCAGACATTTGCCAGCCTAGATCTGCTTTCCTTTTCTTCAGAATACTCAATGTTGTTGCAGACAAAATAACTGGTAAGGTCTTATCTTCACCCAAAAATGCATACCTGAGGTGGGTTGTCAATGCTTTTAATTCCAACTTGGTTCTTCTTCAATAGAAGGCTTGGGTGGAGGATCCAACACCCTGTTCAAAGGCTCCCAATGATCTTGTGATGTGCCCACACTTGCCACATTCAGAAATTATACCATTTATCGGGCCTCAACATCTCCATACATATCATCTCCCACTAACACACACTCCAATGGGTCTTTGGATGCAATATATCAGACCTTTGCTTCAAGATCTATCACCGTTATCGCAGACAACTCTTCATACACAACAGTGAACTTCAACGCATTGTAAACATCAAACACCTCCACTTCGTCATGTGCCCGCATAGTGAGTTGCCCATTTGCTACATCTATCATAACACTCCCTGTAGCCAAGAAAGGTCTCCCCAAAATGAATGGAACCTCAAGATCTGGCTCAAAATTCAGCACCACAAAGTCTACTGGGAATATCAAAGACCCCCCTTGCACTAAGACATCCTCTACAACACCCTCTGGCCTAGAAATATATCTATCAACCAACTGTAAGATGATGGTAGTGGGTTTAGGACTACCCAACCCCAACTTTTTATATAATGACATTGGCCTCAAGTTTATACTAGCTCCTAGATCACACAATCCTCACGCAAGGATGCTCTACCCTATAGTGATTTTAACCGTAAAGCTACCCAGATCTTTCAGTTTGGTGGGCAACTTATTCTGGATTCGGGAGCTGCACTATTCAGTAAGTGCTACAGTCTCATATTTAGTCAGCCTCTTTTTGTTTGCCAAGATTCCTTCACATACTTAGCATACCTGGGTATACCCTGCAAAACATCTACCAATAGCAAATTAATATGAATTTGCTTTAAAAGAGAGAGAAACTTACCAAAACATTCATCATCTTTTTGTTTCTTGAACTTTTTAGGGAATGGAGGAGGTGGTTTCTCTATTTGTTGCACTATTTCTTCTTGTTCGACAACTTCATTCTCCTTAGTTTTACTCTCCTTGCTCACAAATTCAGTATTTATTTTCTTTGGAGCCAACTCCTCCAACTGCAAACCACTACGTGTACCTACCGCATTTACCTGCTTGGGATTTGGATCAGTGTTTCTCGGCACACCTCCTTGCGGTCGTGAGTTCTGGGCACTAGCAAATTGCCCAAATTATTTCTCCAAGTTTTTTGTAGCTAGCTGATTATTTCTCACATTAGTAGCTAATTGAGCTTGATCAGCCATGATCTTCTTCAACATCTGTTCTACGCTTATGTTATTTGGCTGCTCCCGTTTGGCCTGTGGTTGATACCCATGTGCATTCCCCTGGGGTCTATACTGATTTTGGCCTTGAGCTTGATTTTGATTCCTTCCCTAGGAAGAATTTGGATGATTCCACCAACTAGCATTGTAGGAGTTTCCATAGTTTTGCTGCCCACCTCCTCGTTGTGCATTCCCTACAAAATTCACAGAATCCGGGTTTGGACCACATACCTCTACACTATGATCACCTCCTCCACAAATTTCACCCCAAGTTGGTGGTTGTTGGACTGCATTCACCTGAGCTGGCTGTTGTCCCAGTGATAGATTGCTGAAGTGAGTGTTCATCATGTTCTGCATTGCAACAATCTGTGCAGTTAAGGCAGTCACTGCATCTACCTCTAACACGCCGGAGTTTTTTGTATTACGGGTTTAACTCCTCCTCTGTTCCACTCGGGGTTACCCTGTGAGATCCTGTTTAGCAAGGTGAATAACTATGTATAAGTTTTCTCCAAAGCATGTCCACCTACAACTGAATCAAGTAAAATCTTGGTGTTAGGCTCCAATTCTTCAATGAAGGTATGGACCAACACCTCGTTAGCCTAATGATGATGTGAAAAACTCATCAACATTGATTTAAACCTGTCCCAAGCCTGGTACAAGTTCTCTCCTCTTTTCTGTCGGAAACTCATGATGTCGGTCCTTAACTAGGGAGATTAGCTACTCATAATCATATTTTCAATCAAACAACGTTTAAATATCATAAAGAGATTGAAAATAGAAGAGATTAGGAAAGAACCCTAAAAACTGATGAAATAACTCTCCAATCGTCATTCCTCAAAACCCAGAAAAGAATAATCAAATAAAATAAAATATTAGTCTATTTATACTAAAGTCGAAATGGCCAAAACTGGCAAGTGTAGGCGCGACGCGGAGCTACTGCTCAAATTTGTTTTATGGAAACTACTTTTCTCAGCGACGTAGCGACTTCACGGACCACTCTACCTCAAATCCTCCTTCTTTGAACGAAAATAAAAATCCCTCTCCGCGATGCGGAGAGGGTACGGGCCTTTCACGAGCAAGAATAAAATTCTTTTCCACGACGTGGAGAGGGTACATATATGACTTGGACTTCATTTGTTCATTCTTCTTCCTTGCTTCTTTACAACTTGGATCTGTTGTGTTTCCCAATTCCCATTTCAATGCTCGTTTCTTCATACAAGCTTACCTACACAACTAATCATGTTGGTTAGCATATATACAATCAAATGCCTCGACATGACTATTAATCAACATAAACTGAGTCTAAACATAGCCTAAATGCGGGCATTATTTAGTCCCTAGGCATATAAATACGCCTAAGATCATTTATCCCAAGAAATTAGTATTCCTACTTGGATGTGGGAAGATTTAAATATGGATTTCATAGTTGGGTTGCCTCGCACACGGTGAAAATATGATTTGATTTGGGTTATAGTAGGCCGAATGAAGAAATCGGCTCATTTAATTTCCGTCAAAGTTTCTTACTCGGCAGAATATTAAGCTAAGTTGTATTTGAGGGAAATGGTAAGGTTTCATGGAGTGCCCTTATCCATTATCTCCGATAGAGGTACCCAATTCACTTCTCAGTTTTGGAAGTCTTTCCAAAAGGGCCTTGGTACTCGTGTTAAGCTTAGGATGACTTTTCATCCCCAAACCAATGGGCAAGCGGAGCGTACTATCCAAACTTTAGAAGATATGTTGAGAGCTTGTGTGATTGATTTCAAGGGTAATTGGGATGATCATTTGCCTTTGATTAAGTTTGCTTATTACAATAGCTATCACTCAATTATTGGTATGGCTCCTTTTGAGGCATTATATGGTAGGAGGTATAGATCTTCTATAGGCTTGTTTGAGGTGGGTGAAGTTGACCTAATAGGTCCCGAACTGGTACATGACACTATAGAGAAAGCTTGACTTATTAGAGAAAGGTTGAAAACAACTCAAAGTCGACAAAAGTTGTATGCCGATGTTAGAAGAAGAGATGTTGAGTTTGATGTTCATGATTGGGTTTACTTGAAAATTTTAACTATGAAGGGTGTAATGAGATTTGGTAAGAAAGGGAAGCTTAGTCCCTGTTATGTAGGCCCATATCAGATTTTGAGACGTGTTGGTAAGGTTTCTTATGAACTAGGTTTGCCTAATGAGTTGGCATCCAGTTTTCCATGTCTTTATGTTAAAGAAATGTGCTGGAGATCTGACATCTGTATTTACCTTAGAAAGTTTGGGAGTTAAGGAGAATCTTTCTTATGAAAAAGTTTCGGTTGAGATTTCAGACCGGCAAGTCAAGAAGTTGAGAAACAAAGAAGTTGCTTTCGTGAAAGTGTTTTGGAGGAATCATTTAGTTGAGGGTGCTACTTGGGAGGCCGAGGCCGATATGATGTCCCAATATTCTCATCTCTTTCCTTCTACTCCTACTCTAGCTTGAGGTATTGAGTTCCTCATGGTTTACTCTTTTGATGTCATGTGTTTTAGATATTCCCATGATTTCCTTTTATTATGCATGTTCATGAAAAGCTTAAGTTTTCAAAAAATGAGTCAACTTGATTGATTTCTACATGTTTATGTGTATTTGAGTATGAATTGCATATAGACCACATGATATTATTTTTTGAACATGCCTTAACTTGGAGTTGATGTTTCCTTCTCGGATATATGCATTTGAGTATGAGTTGCATATGATTTTCATGATATGAACATATGAATATGTTTTAGCTTGGAGTTGATGTTTCCTCCCCGGATATGTGCATTTATGTGATTGCATACATAATAGGCTGCTAGTTTTGAGTCTTTTCTTTCAAAAAATGATTAGAATCCCATTTGAGGATGAATGTTCCCAAGGGGGAGATAATGTAACACCTATAAATCTAGTAGACTAAGTTAAGGGGTCAAGTGGGAGGCCACTACCTCTCCACAGAGCTAAGGCACCCTTCATGGAGCCCCTCACGAGCCGTGAAGGACACCACGGCTCGTGGTGGTGCTCGTGGAGCCTTCCAGTAGGTGGCCAAGATGGGCTCTCCTCCAACGAGCCTTTAGAGGCCTCATGAACGGCACCACGGCTCATGGTGGTGCCCGTGGAGGACTAGGCAGTGTGCTCTTCAAGATAGCCTCCTCCCACGAGCCACTAGTCGGGTCATGAAGGCCTAGACAACTCATGGAGGTGGGCGCGCTAGGTGAGTGGGGTTTGGGGTGGTTTTCCAAGCCACTGGTCAAGGACCATGGCTGCCACAACGGGCCATGTGGCCCTTGACGGCTCGTGGAGCCTGGCGTGAAGAGGTTCTGTTAGCTTACAGTTCAGGGGCTTTTGGATCTTTTCCAGATTTCTATAAAACAAATCTTTGTCGTTTTACCATGTCTAGGACCCCTATATAAGTGATATTAACCCCAAAACTTACCTATTCAAGTCATTCTCTTAAATTTACCAAAAGAAATTGGATTCTTCTTCTCCAAAATATTTATCTCTCTAGAAACTTGAAGAAGAAGAAGGGTTGAAGCTAGGGCTCAAGGTCAAGTCTACATTCTCCATTTGTTTGAGGGCTTTGATAGCAAGGTATGGTAGTTTTTCATCCATGGAATCCTTGCATCCATGGAGCCCTTAAGTTCTCCCCCTAGAAAAGTAGAAATTCCCCCAATTTGAGTTAGGGTTTTCTTCTAAGTAACGGGTCTTTATGAATGTTGATTCAATTGATTGAATTATGATTGTTTATGCATGAATTGAGAGGATTCCATGATTTTATGATGAATTTCCATGTACCCATGCTTAACCCATATTTCTAAGATGAAATTGAATAACATGGGTTTTACTCTATGTAAGGAGAATTTATGGATTTATGTGTATTCTTATAGGATAAATAAGATACAATATGAGTTGCTTTGAGAGTGAAGCATATGTGATTAATTGTTGATGGTTGATGTGATTGTTGTGGAAAGGATCTTCCCACGTGATTTTTTATGTATGAATGTGAAGGGTTTTCTCACATTGAATGATTCTAGGTTGAAAGGACTTCTCACCTAAAATGAATCTAAGCTAAAGACTATGAAATTGATGAGGCTAGATGTGATTACCCATTATCTCTAAGTGAGAAGGATATGAGGCGATTACCCATATTCTTTAGAGTAGAATAATATGTGATTACCCTTATTCCTTGAAGTTGAAAAAGATGCAACTATCCACGTTCCTAGCATGTAAGTTGGACTAGAGGTGAATAACCATGATTCATTATAGAAAGACAAGCGATGAATACCCATGTCACATGATGTTGGACTAGTGGGGAATGCCCATGATCCTAATCATGGGAGCTAGAGGCGACTACCCATGATCCCATAGTAAGTTGGACAACAGGCGACTACCCACGATCCTGAAGTAAGAAGGACAAGAGGCAATTACCCATGATCCTTTATAGTAAGGCAATAGGCGATTCCCCACGTCTTTAAAAGTTAAGCTAGGATATGTTATGATAGGTGATGAGCTTGGATTATTGCTTGAGGTTGCCTTCCATGATGAGTAAGACTAGTGGCGGTTACCCATGTCTTGGCTAAGTATGAACTCCTTGCATGTTATGATGATCTATTATGTGCATTGATTATACTTTATGTATTATATTATCTAATGTTTATGTTTATGTTATGTTTATGCAAGCTATCATATTTAGTACATTCTTGTACTAATGCATACTCTTGCCTACATTTTTTATCCAAATGTAGGGTCCGTTCCTGATTCTCATCCCCGTGGCTAGGATCTATAGTAGAAGAAGAGTTGAAGATTGGCGAGTCTTCATTCATTCGAGGATATGACCACTACTTTCCTTATGTTTTGTTCATTTTGAGTTTTGAACATTGATGTACGGGCAACGTCCCGAGATTCTATTGTATTAGATGGTTTTTGAGACAAATGTATTAGACTTCCCCTTTGCTTATAAAAACTTTGATTGTATTGAAAATGTTTTAAAATCTCGTCTATTTCTATTATCTTGACTATGAAAGCTAAGTGGCTCGTGTGAGGCCTCTCGGGGTCTTGTACGCCATGTTACATCTAGGGGGTATCCCTGGGTCATGACAATTTGTGAAATTGATTTTGAATTTAGTTTGGAAAGTTGAGATCCTTGGAAGTTTTGAGGTTTTAAACGCTTAAAATTATTAAAAGAGGGGTTTTTCAGAGTTTCGAGTTTCAAAATTAGATTTCTTCAGTTCTAACAACTCCAAAATCTAGAATTTGGTATATGAGTGTCTTGTTTTTCTGATTCAGAATTATTTCGTGGATTTGAGGTCTTGAGTTGGAATTTTAAGTGAATTTACTAGTTATGGTGCCACATAGTTATGGAACAAGGGGATTTCTACTAAAAAACTCAGTCTCTACTAAAGGGGGAACCTCCATCCCAAAATTCACTCTGTGCTAAGTAAACTCCTAACGAAAATAGGCATAGTCATATTGTATTCATAATTTTTGAAATTGTAAGAATTTAGTAAAACAAATCATTTATAAACTTCTTATTCATAGAATAACTACTTCAAATCATGATTCCATAATAAACTCATAAGAGACACTTATCTATAACATCTAAGTCATGATCATTTTTCATAATGACAATACTTCAATTGAAAGTAACCTATTTCATAAAACATGCTTGATACTTATTTAAAAGCATCCTTGATTCATAATTTCTTCAATTCATAATGCATACATACCCTAAAATCTTGAGTTCATAATCAAAATACTCATATAGTACGAGTTCATGTAAAAATCATTGGGAACATGTAATTATGATTAAATCGTGCATTATGAGATCAATTATGATGAAAATGTCTTAAATCAATTGAACCCTATGACAAAATCATGAAACCCTAGAATTTGGGTAAGAATCAAAAGAGAGGAATTGATATTTCTTTGGGACTCAATGGGTGAAAAGGAACCCATTGACGAATTTTCCGCTTACCTTGATGAACTTTAGCTTTGAACTTGAAAGAGGAGACTTGAAGCTTGAAGAACCCTTTAATCACCTTGAATGAACTATGTCGATACATTTATACGAACTTCTCCCCCAAGCACACACAATGAAACCATCGATAGTCAAGTGAAATTTAATCCACGAAATAATTTGATCAATGGACAACATTTTTGTGGTAAAGTTCGTAAGTTAGAAGTATCAGTTCCGTTCCTATTATAGCATTAGTCACACTTGAGCTAAAATGAACTAAGACTTGAAAGATAGGTAGTTTGAGAGTGAATGTGGAGGGTTTTGGCCTTAGAAATTGTTATATATCTTAGGAATAGTCTAGAAACGACGTAATATAATTATTAAAAGAGTAGAAAAAATCCTATTAACCATGAGAAATAACTGTCGGAATACCTCTACGACACCATGTACGATCCATACATCCTTCTATGGACCGTACTGGTCGTCCGTAGATCAATTACTGAAAACTCAACATTTTGAACTCAAACCACGAACAACCTTCCATGACCTGTCAACCATCACTCGACTCGTCAAACCGTTTCGTAGGACTCAAGCTTAGAAATCCTCTTAAGTCCAGGCCACCAACCATTTCTAGCCATGTACGGTCTGTAGTTTCTTTTACGGGCTGTACTAGCCAACTGTACACTCAATGACTGAAAGTTCCCATGGGCCAATGACTACGAGTCATAAATCCTTGTACGACTCGTACAAGCTGTCGTTTAACTCAATGCACCAAAATTTTACCAAGTCTAAAACCACAACCACGACAGGAATCTAGGAGCCGTAGTACCATCCACGAACCGTCCTGTTGGCTCGTTAAATCTCATCACATTTTCCCAACTTCCAGGACATCATCTACGACTTCCATCCACGGATCATAGATCTATGTATGGTCCGTAGTTGACTTCAGACAAACTTGCACCAATAATATTTTTGCAACTTTTATTTTCCAACTCAGCTTTTCTACTTTTGAGGTGTTACAAAAAAGTGATTTACACTAAGCCTCGAAAGGTGTAAGGAAGATTCTGTAACATCTCGCACCTAGAAATGACTAGAAAGAGTTTAAAATCTGAAAATAATCATTTTGGGAAAGCATGTGGAAATCTGAAAATTTTATCTAAGTTAAGAAAGTGAGTTTTGGGTCATTTTCAAAAGACCATAACTCCTATATCAGGATGAGTTAGGAGAAATTATTGATATTTTTGGAAATACCTTAGGAAGATCTTTCCAACGCCGCCGAGTTTGCACGATTTCAACATCGTATGAGTGAGATATGCCTTTCGGAAGTTGGGCTATTGGATTGAGGAAAGTCCCAATCCGGATTTAGGGAAGGGCAAAGTAGTCTTTTCTCTAATTAATTTGCTAATTCATTTTTAAGAATTTATTGGGGTAAAAACATGACTTAGTCAGTTTGGAGAATTGAGAAATACGCTTAGGGCTTGGAGAAGAGAGAAAAGAAGAAAGAAAGGGAGAAAAGCCAAAAATTCGCCAAGAACGTCAAGCTTTTGGAGTGGAATTCGTCGGGGGCGATCCCTATTAAGGTATGTGATATCACATAGTGATGGGTTAGTTCACCCACACGCCAAACTTCTTTCAATTCAGCAAAAATTGGAGTTGTTTGAACGTTAAGAAAGGGAAGTTCTTGAAGAACATTGTTGAATTCTTGTTGGTTAATTGTTGAATGCCTAGTGTTGATTTATTCGTGTTTTTGGGTTTCTTTTCGAGTTAAATCTATCATGTATTGAGGGGATAAATGATCCTAAGTGTTTAGGGAAAGAACCATTGAAGTTTAGAGGGTTTAGAGTTGAAAAACGGAGAAGAAAAGTCGTCAAAAACCTGGGGAAGGGAGTGGGGCGTTGCGCCAGCCAGCGCGCCCCAAAGCAGCCCCTGAATGTTGAGCTCTGGGGCGACGTGCCAGCCAGAGCGCCCCAGCTTGTCCTCTGAATGTTGAGGGCTGGCGCCCCGCGCCTCTCAGAGCGCCAGGGACGCCAGTTCTCCCCATTCGTTCCCCACCTTTTCGTACGTGTTCCTTAGCAATGTACCTATGTTTCTAAGTTGATTCCAACACTCTAAGGTACATCTAAACATCATGAAATCATCAATAAACATGAGATCATGAACCTTGAATCCATAAAACAATTCAAGGAAAGTTAAGATCAAAGTCAAAGAAGTTAAGAGTCAAGTCTAGAAGTTAAGAAGCAAGTCAAAGCAAAGTTTCTTAAAGTTTTCAAGAGTCTTTAACAATGTTTTAAATTCATTTTAAGACTCAAGTTTTCAAGTTAAGCAAAGAGTAAAAAGTTGAGTTCATTTCTCAAAAGTTATTAGAGAACTAAGTATTCCCAAAGAAGTTTATAAATGTTTTCACATTTGAGCAAGAAAGGAACTATGATTTCCAAAAGAGCCTTTGGGCTAGTTTTTAGTAAAGGGAACATCGATTCCAAGAGAGCCTTTGGTCTTAACTTTGAGCAATTATCTCAAACTAAATAAAGAGGTGTTTAAAACACATATGAGCTAAAGTATATTTTGGGAGTAGTATTGAGCACCAAATTGGGGACGCAAGTTCATATTAACTCAACTCTCCATAAGAACCATGTAGCCATCATGGGATTTAACGGGTCATACTTTTTAGATGATCACGTAAGTTAAGCTAGTAGATCCACTAAGTTAAGTAAGGTCCTATATCACGGCAAGGTATAGGATGGTCCTTGGGCAACGTGAGGTAAAACGTTGTATCAATACTAGGGCTCATAGTGGTGGTTGTTGGTTAAAGAATCTCCCACTAAAGTTATATTACTTTTATATATAAGTAAAGTTGAGTTTGTTATTGCTTTATCTTTAACAAACTAAGTTGTTTACATTGTTTTACAAGTTTATTATATATTGCATGTGTCTTATTGTTTTATATTGAGTTCAGTTATTCATGAGTTGGACAGAGCCAAGGTAAGTGTCACGCCCCGAGACTACCCCCGAGACGCGGACACGGGACCTAGGACCACAAGTGATCCCAAGCTAACCCTGCTGGCATGATCATGAGCATACTAAAGATAATAAACTGATGCGGAAGCTAAATCATAGATA